>CABFPE010000179.1:397026-417090 GCA_900660155.1 Hofstenia miamia | reverse complement strand
AGGCGGCCGCCCGTCCGCCCCCCCTGGCTACGCTAGTGGTGCTGTATAGTTTTGGTACTTTTTTCATTCTATAAAATCTCAAATATTCCAAATTTCTCTCTGAATTGACATTTGCAGTAATTTTTCTTTGGGAAATGATTCCATTAAATAATATTCTTGGAAGGATTTAAAATAATAAAATTGAGATTTTCAAGAATGAAAAAAAGTACCAACCGCTGCATAGTGTCACACGGAGCAGGCATAAGATAAAAGACAATAAAAAATAAAATAGAATACATAATAAAAAGTACACATATGGTAAACGAGTTTCATAAATTATAAATGTTTTGTATAATGCGAATGTATAGTATTGGTTTTAAAGGGTTTGCGTTGTGAGGGCAATTACTCGTGGTATGCAGTTATTATTGAACAACTCAACTGATTCAAAGTAAGTAGAACGCATACAATCATGTTTTCTAATACTAATGTCAATTATTCGAAAATTGATGGAAACTCAACATAGGCCTGAGTATTCCATTTATTGTTGATTGCCATTTTTCTGTAGCCTGTATTAAAGCGTTGCTCGTAGAAATACCTTTACGAACACCATATTGTGTTTTGGCGTAGAGATTATGTTTAGAAAGATGCTCGTTAATTTGATTAAAAAGAATCAAGAATTTTACTGATTAGAGAAGTGATCGAAATGGGTCTATAATTTTCGCAATCTTCGGGATCATTTCTTTTAAATAATGGTGTTCTATTTGCCAATTTTAATTTATCTGGAAAAAAGGAGTGTTTTATACAATTATTTAAAATGTAGCATATTTGGTTCAGCTATTAAGTCACCTGAGAGTTTTAGGAACCACGTTGGCATTAGAGAGGGTCCACTGGATTTATTTTTTAAACATTGTATCGACTTTATGATTTCATATTTTGTTGCAAAACGAAAAGAGAAAGAGGTTGGAGTTCCCTTGGGTTTATTAAGGCAAAATGTACATTCATACCGTTGTAGTTTCCTAAATTTAGGAAACTTCATTGAAAGCATTTCAGATTTCCTTCTTATTTGTAATGGATTTATCATTATAGTATATATAGTTTCTATTTNTATATATATATATATATATATATCAACTGAAAATAATGTTTTATTATAATGAAATTGTTGCAAACTCATCAAAGGGCATGAGAGCAATCGAAGGTGGACTTAAGTAATATATCACGTCACTAACAGACCTCCTCAAGTAAAATTTCGCCAAAATTCGTAGCACGCGTTATATATTTTAGAAAGACAACGTAAGAATTGATAAAGAAAATCAAGATATTTGAATTTTGAAGCAGCCTTTATTGATAGATCATAGCCAGCAATTTCTTCCTTTTCTTGTAGCGTAATTTTTACATTTAACTGTTTGTAAGCAGATATTATAAACTGAACTTTACAGGTCTGGATGCCAATTCAATCCAGATTTGAACATGTTTACGGACGTTGAAGTGACGACATTGTCCGGCAACGCATTCCATTTGTCTACCACGCTGGCACTGAGAAAATGCGACCTTATATTTGTCCGGCACCGTTTTTTATACAGTTTCTTTGAATTGCAGCACAATGCACTTGATTGCGCCATTTCAAAATATTCTTGCTTGGTAATGCACATCTGATTGTTCAGCATCTTGTAGGCTGTGACCAACTCGATTGTTTTTCTTCCCTCTTCCAATTGGGTATCCACGACATCGCCACTGACCCTATTTAAACAACGCTTCTGTGCAGCTTCTAGCTTGTTCTTGAGTGTAACATATTGAGGTGACCAGACAGTGGCGGTGTACTCCATGACAGGACGAACAATTGCTTTATATAGGGGTACTATCACCTCCTTGTCATTACTAGCGAGAACGTGCTTAAGCACTCCCCCAGTCTCCA
This sequence comes from Hofstenia miamia, assembly GCA_900660155.1. Lineage (NCBI taxonomy): Eukaryota > Metazoa > Xenacoelomorpha > Acoela > Hofsteniidae > Hofstenia > Hofstenia miamia. The sequence continues at coordinate 415,196 of CABFPE010000179.1, read as the reverse complement.
AGCACGTTTAACCATTGCATCAACATGGATATTCCATTTCAAATCAACTGATACCCACACACCAAGATCCTTAACACATTGGGTTTCAGGAAGATCACGGCCATTAATTGAAAACTTTCTATCTTATTGTTGATGTCAAGTACCATGCACTTTTCAGGTTCACTTTCATTCCCCAGTGGTCAGCCCAGCTTGATATGCGGTTTATTTTTTGTTGGAGACATGTAGCACGGCCATCTTCGGATATGTTAGCATACAACTCCAGTTGGTCCCAGTACTTCGAGTAGGTCATTTATGAAAATGATAAACAGTTAGCTCCTGAGATGCTACCTTGAGGTATGCCAGTTTACAACAACTCTCTGAGAGCGCCCAACTAGAAAATTAAGGAACCACTGTATCAATCTACCGCGAACACCTGCATTTTCAAGTTTATAAAGAAGCTTCTCATGGGGAACGGTATCGAAAGCTTTAAGAATGTCGACGTATACTACTGAAACCTGAGCGCCTTGATCAACAGCCGTCTTCCACTCATTTACACATTTCAGAAGATTAGATACCTTAACTTGGAACTTCTATAAATTTCTCGATTTTGCACTTTTTCGCTAAAAGAACACCATCTTCACATTTGACCGGTATGTTAATTTCATTAGTGATGCAGATATCGTGGTATTTGCAAGATCCATACCCCGCAACACATTATCTTAAAGGGAATAAACGTAAGCAATCCAGTATTATGTAAATTGAAATCAATTGACTCACTGATGTTATTTAATACCGAAAACGTAGATGAAATTTTCAACCGCTCGGAAAGCACTATTGGATTGGGAGGAATTGTAAAAGAATTCAGCTGCAAAACTTGTCCGTATATCCATCACATGCCTTCTAATGAAAATGGCTTAATTAAATTTGTTCCATTATTATATGCGTAAAATAATGAATATAAGTTTGATTTTATGTATTACAGTGTCGGTCAAATTAATTGCTCCTCACCCCTTTCGAAAATTAATTTTTTTCAAATTTCACTGAAAATATTAATTAAATATCGTCAAAATAGTTAAAATTGGATACAGCATAATTTTTTCCAATATAAATAACAAAGAAATAATTTATAGATTGATGCTTCTGCAATAAATTATTCTTGAAACATATTTTAATATTTTATTTGTAGTTTTGTGTTATATGAGCAATATTTCTTAACTCTAAGCTTTCTGCATGGTTCGGATGTTCGTGTAATTCTTTCTTAAGTATTATGTATTGAAATAACTAAAATAAAAAAGTTGTTGTAACACTATGCTACACGAACAACATTTGTTAAAAATTTTTGTCGCCAAATAAAATCGTTCGTGTAGAATGATCTCCCCAACTTTTGTCTAAATATAATTTAATGCCTAAAATTGCTCGAGTAGCATACCAAGTCGTGTGGCATGGGCTTAAACAAGAACCTATTTAGTTTATGAAAATAGAACACAGATTTAAGTTAGAACAGGAATTTAAGTTGGATTGGAAGAATAAATCTGGCTTTTTTATATTCTTCCAGAGCGATTTTTCTAAATTCTTTAGAATAAGTTCTAGATATAATGGCTGTAATAGGTGTTTATATGTATTCGAGATAGGAGAATTCGATTTTAACATAAACAAATTTCCCCTATCAGGTATGGTACACATCTTTTATCGCCGACATTCAATTGCAAAATGTTGGCCATTTTTCTAAAAAGTCTGTGTTGCCATTTTTACATTATATGTATTAATCATTCACATTAATATTCAATATCAATAGCTTCGTAGATTTACATTTTCAAGTATACCAATATTGCGAGCGATGAGTGTATGTATAAACGAATTATAAAAATTTGGAGATAACTTCATATGATTTTTCTCATTATTTTTTTATTACATTTTTTCGTTAATGAATGTACAAATGAAGCCACCGTAGAAAAAACAGATAGGTCACAAAATATGAATTTAAGAAAATTGATATATTAAGCTCCATAGCGTCTGCAATTATGGAAATTAGAAGTAAAGTTTTGCATATTTACTGTTTTATAATATTTGAAAGACTAATCAGCAGAATGAGTGTCATAATAAAAATATGTCACTCTTAAATGTTTACTAATAGTCATAAAGAGAAAAAAATTTCTGTAAGGAAGAACACAATAAACTATTACTCGTATCACAATATATTCAATTTTCAAATCACCACTCCCTGGCTGATGTATAATATTTATCACTTTTACAAAGTTCAGATGCTTTCTCATTTTTATGATTTGGTAATTTATTAAGTTGAGGATGTCCTATAGCAATATTGTTTCTTTAAATCTTGCACTTTTGCTTTATGACAGGTAATCCACCCGAATATATGCAGGTGTTAAATCTTGCAATGGAGTATATATATTTCTAGCTTTGCTTCTATTACTTTAGTAAATCAACACAAGCTCTGGCAGGCTCACTAAGCCATAGTATTTGTTTGCGTTTTGTCAAGTTCTAAATAACTGATTGTACTGGAAATATTATAATTATACTTAACTTATATGGCGTTCTCGTTTTTTAAATGAATTATTATAAGACAATTTATAATTTTATTAGTTTTATTACGGAATTTGAATGGCAAAACCAGTTGATTTCAACATGAGTGAAATTGAAGGTAATATTTTTATCCTCGTTAATAGTTTTCAATCAAATATTTAGAAACAAACGGTAATGGCCAAAGTGTTGATGTACGTGAAATTGCCAAGTGTATTGAACGTTTAAAGACTTTAAATACATCTGACGTAATGTTAGATTCAAAAAATATTGACGAAGAAATGGATATTGGTAAGATTTGAATATTTTGCATCAACTTACATTTTTAGTCGATGACTTTCGTTCGGAATCTTCCATACGATATGAGTGTAGAAACGTTTCTAAAATGAAAGAATTTCTCGAAAATTTATCAGATCCAGTAATGGTCCAAAATCTTCCATGGTATGTGTCGCAGCTAATTTCAGTTTTTACTTCTTAATTTAGGCGCATACTTCTGTTGTTACGTCCTTCTATGGCTTCTGACCCAACGAATAAATATCTGGGCATCTTTTTACAATGTAATGGTGAAGATATGTCCGATTCATGGTCGATTCATGCCAATGCCGAGCTACGACTCATAAATTACATGTCTCCAGAAAAAACTATTACAAAAAGTAATTGTTCATAAATCATTGAACTTAATTTATTAAGTCAAATTTGTTTGTGTAGACCTCGAGAAAAAAATAAAGTTTTTATTAAATTGAGGATAACTAAAATGTATTTAGAAATTACTCACTGGTTTTTTAATAAAGAAAATGACTGGGGTTTCCGATATTTTATCATGTGGAAGGTTTTTTTTCTTTCTTTATTTATTTATTATTTAAACTTAGGACTTACTGGATCCAAGCAAAGGCTTTATTAAAGATGACACTATTATTGCGGAATGTAAATTTGCTGCAGATGCTCCGATTGGTGTTGAATAGGCTTTTAAAATATCAACATAAATTTACGTTATGCTCCTTGAATTCAATTATCCTCTCATATTTCTACATTTCTATTATGTAGGAATGTTGTTACTTTAGCATATATTTTAAATTCCTGTCTAAACATTAATTTCACGTTGTTTTTTGAGTTTTTAATGAAAAATATTTTAATTGGGATTATAAGAAATCAAGGAGCAACTTGTTATATGAATGCTGCATAAGTTCTTAGTATATATGTTCGTGTAATATATGTTCGTAAATACTTGTTCGTAATATCTCTTCGTAAAATATAAGTTCGTAAAATATAAATTCGTAAAGTTATTCGTACAATTTATGTTCGTAATTTTTATAATGCGTGTTGTTTGCAAATTTTCTGTATATTCTAGATTTTCGTAATGGGTAATACCGGAGGCATGTCTCATAATGTTCTAACTATATTTGAAATATCATAGACATGTTCTGAATTGAAAATTGTATGTTCCTCAGAATGCGTGTAAATGTAAACTAGAAAAATCATTTGTATTTGTTTATACTAAATTTTTCCTGTTAAGACTTAGATAATTAATATTTAACAATGAATTAAAAATGCCTACCTTTTAATGTGGCTATGTATTTAGGTCAAAGCATACACCAATGAAGAACCATAGTAAGGTTCTTCAAAGATACACACTGTGGTGGATAATATAGAAAAACACTTAAAGTCAACACTGCAAAATTAATAATCTAGACACAACTTGACATAACTAGTAGGTTTAAAGTAATCGTTGAAAGCATTAACAATGGCATTATTGCTACTGTAGCGGGTATTGTCAAGGTATAATGATGAAGATAGGCGTTCACTGCATTTAAGAGATTGAATGAAATGGAAGCAGTCGTGAGAGGATTTCGGGCTGAGGGAGTAAAATATTGCTTGTTTATCCAGATATACTGAAATCATAAAGTCATTGTTGAGGAGGTTTATGTAGTTAGAATTGTAAGAATTCTTTTCAGCTGTGCGCAGTTTGTTGGCAATGTGAATGGTGCTCGAGGTATAGTAGTAAGGGAACGAACTTCTGCGCTTCGTTTTAAGGGGACATGTGCTTTTGAAAGTCTCAAAAACAAGTCTATACCATTCGGAGATGAAATTCACGGACATGGTAAAGAAGTTGCTTGGAACAGAAATGTGAAGGATTGTTGAAGTGGTCGGGATTGAATTGCGATTGAGAGGAAAAACCTGCAGAAACACTGTCACAGTCACGTGTCGGCGCGTAATGATTATACACACAGGGAAATGATCCGAGTAAGTTAACTCCCCAACTTTAACATGAGTACTATCAAGGTTGTCTACCAGAACTACGTCTAACACTTTATCAGAGACTTGTGTGGCGGAGGCAACAAGTTGCTGAAGATTGAGGTCGTGGAAATCACCCAGTAATTCTTGATTATAGCTGTTTGAGCTGGTGAAAGTAGTGAAGCAACTATGTGGCATGTTGAAATCCCCAAGAATGGAGAATTTTCCGGATAGGCATTAATCAACTTTCAGCTTATTATACATGCTGAAAAGATCGTTGAAATTTTTGACGAAATTACAAAATCTTTCTTCAAAAACATTGGCTCAAAATGAGGATTATTTAATTGCAATTGTTTGAATTCTTTACATCATTAACCGAAAAAACGGCCAAATAAAATTCGAGACGGGACTCGAGGCTTCTTTTGACAGACTAGACTCGAAACCAACTTTATCGAGGTCTCGTAAACCCTGGCCGAAATCCCTTATTTTTATATTTTGTCAATTATTTATATCCTTAAGATGTATACAAATAGAAGAAAAAACGAAACAAAAAATATAAGAACGTATACATACTACATAATTACAATATTCTTCGCAGTTTAAAGCGGAGAACAAAATGGCACTTTCGGTGTTGCAGTACTCATTTCTTTTGTCACCCCAAAGGCAATTGACCTTATTATTATAATCAAATATTCTTCAATGTCAGGGTGTCCGCGTTGCCTGGAACTGCCTTTAGTACCTGGAACTGCCTGGAAATCCAATTTTTTATATTCAAATTTATTCTCTTGTCTAAAAGTATTCTTTTTTGGTTGCATTCATTTGCCTTGATCATATATATTTCACTGTTTGTTTCATATATATTTGAAGTAGGCTGCATCAACTATTTGCAGTATGGGAATTGAAATGTCAATTCGGAATAATCCCCCTTTACCCATTTTTAAAGCACATACTGATAAAATTTATTTTCCTATCAGTCTCGGATTTATTTGTTTTCTGGAAAATACTTTAAAAATGTTTCCAACTTTTCCAATATAGACAATGTATCTCAGTGATTAAATATTCAAATCTACAAAATTTAATATTTTGTTTTCTGTTATCGTTTTAAGGGCTGTGTAACATTTCACCAGTTGGAAATATATGCACTCACTCGTGTAAACTAAGAAATTTATTAGTAGAACTTTTTATATTTTTTATGAGTGCATATATATCGGAATAACGAAAATTTTACTTCTGCATGTCAAAATTAAAAATTTGCTGAAGAATATTCAATTTGTTTTTTCAAAAATTCTAAAAATGATAATCTGTTTGTTGTAAAAGTTGCTTATAAATACGGATATAGTGAATTCCTCTTGAATGAATCATTTGTTTTCAAGCTGATGTAATCATTTGCAGACATTTTATTATTAGTATGAATAACTTTGAAGTACACTTGTTTATTTCTATCTTTACTCATGAACGTTGAGAAAATAGTGTGGGATCTGATTAATTATCACCATCACAAGGCCATAATCAACCTCAAATTGCTTTCATGTTACGCACAACAAGATGGACAGTGAGAAGAATTATACGTCAGTATTTGACAACAGGATCTTTTGCATCTAGGCGACAGAGTCGGTGTGATCGACCTCGACATTTGAGTAAAACTTCATGTTGTAATTTATGTCGAGTAGCAAAGTGCAATCCCCGTCTTACCTCACTGAAATTCGCTTTCAAGCAGGTATCAACGCTGATGAAACTAGTGTAGCAACTGTCAAAAGTGTTCCTCTGTTCACACCTGTTATTGGTTTAATCACATTCATGGTTAACTAGTCAATTCTTGCTGGCGTCTTTCCTAGCCGTTTCAAGGTAACCATCTTAATGGCATTGCTGAAAAAATCCACTATTGACCTCTCCATCGCTTCTAACTACAGCCCTATTTTTCTTTTACCTTGCTTGTCTAAAGGCCTTGAAAAACTCGTCTCAGCTCAACTCAGTCAGCACATATAACACCACAATCTTCTCGACGAATGCAGTCCGCCTACAAACACCGAACTAGCTGTCTAAGACAAATTTTGGTGTGATCATAAGGCTGGTCTCATGTCACTGTTCGTTTTGACTGACTTATTGGCTGCCTTTGACATGGTCCACCATGATGTTGTGATCTCCCGCGTTCAAAATTCTTTCGACATCACTAGTCTTGCACTTCAATGGCTCTGCTCGTACCTCTCTGATCGCAGCTCTTACATTCTATGGTGTAGTAAGCGCTCTCAACCTTTTGCGATCTCGTGCGGCTCAGTCCTTGGGCCTCTTCTCTTTTCGTGCTACATCTCCCCTCTTCCAGCTGTTCTCATGGACTTTAATGTATTTCATGTCAGTTACGCCGATGACCTTCAATTCATTGTTAGCTACTCCAATATCTCAGATTGCCTACACACAGCAACTGGCTGCATTATGGACATCTGATGTTGGTTACTTGGAAATTGATTATCTTTCTGACCCTTACCTTGCAAATGTCAATCTTACCATTGGTGTCACTACCCACATCAACAATCTGTCAATCCTCAATCTGGGTGTCATTACCGACTCTGATTTAAATGGTTGGCTGATAATGGATACGAGATCCTTGATCCTTGGCCCGCCAATTCTTTGAACCTCAAACCTATAGAGAATTGTTGGGTCAATTTGAAGCAGAAAGTAGCAGCACAAATCCCGCATCCATTGCAGATTTACGAGAAGCAATCAAGCATGCCTGGGTCGAAGAAATCACCCCAGAGTACTGCGAACGACTGTGTCTCTCAATGCCACAATGGATAGAAGCTGTGCTACAGAATCAAGGAAAGCATTGAAAATATTGACTTTATATTGTTGTTTGTAAATATAAGTCATGTTTTCATATTTAAAATTAAATATAATATTTCATTTGGAATAATAATTTGTTTTTATTTATTTTATATGAAAAAATCGAAAAATATTGGGGTGAGTCATCCATTCTGGCAATGACTGTATATATATATATATATATATATATATGATGTATATAAATGTATTGCTTCTTATTTTGTAGATTGTTATTGTAGTCTTTCATTAGAGTTGCTTCAGTGATTTTAGCATAAATGGTTCCTATTTTTGAAATTTTCTTTCTTTTGTTCATGAAATTGACCAAAAATTTCTCGTCTTGTATGACCTTTGGGGTGTTATTTAATTCTTATTTGTACATATGTTGTTGTGTTTCCGCAGTGTATGAAGTTGAACACTCATCCTTTACATATATATATATAAACGATGGGGCAGTTAAAAGAATCGCAATAGGATCATTGTTTCTGGTGTTCCACACGTGGTTGGAGAATTAGAGTAAACAACACTATGCACGTTTTAGCATAATAGTACAAAGGAAAATATTTGTTTTTTATTTGTTTTTATTTATTTGTTTAGTTTTAAAATCAAATATGTTTAATTTTTTCATTTAAAAAACTGGTTTTCTCTTTCGTCATATTGAAATTTCCGAAACTGCAATACAACTGTTGATTTAAATTTGGTGCTTTTTTGGCCTTATATTTCAACTTTGGCTTTTAATACAATATAAAATAAGTTTACTTTTTTGTAATTCTGCAATTAGCTTTTATATGGAAGAATGTACTTCTACTGAATTACTGCAACCTTCAGAATTGGAATATCTTGCAGAGTGTAAGCAAGATGTTATCATTACACCTAGATTTAATGATGAACGAATCCATTTGATGACTTGTTCTGTTGGCCCATTTAATGCTGGTCTTCCCATTAAAGTTCCATTATGGATTGCTTTTTACCTTGTCAGTCGCAGACTATGTGAAATGCAGGCGCCTGATTGGCTTAATGTAGAAGCACTTGAAACTTGGAAAGAGCAAGAACAGCATTCGCCTTATTTTCAACCAATGCCATGTGAAAACTATTTAGAGGTTATTTTATGCATACGACAGCAAATATTGCTTATCTGAGAAATCCATTATGTATTTATCACAATTACTCTTTGCTTTGATCATTTTATTTTGTTCATGTTTAAAAAAATCCCGATGGTGATTCTATGATTGGTATTCTCTATATCAGAGGTGACTAACCTACGGCTCGCGGGCCATATGTGCCCACCAGCGAATTTTGTGCTGCCGTAAAAAATCATTTGACAATCGCTTATGCATGACAAAGTTGGCATTTATTGAGAACCGCCTATGGAAATTGCATGATATTAGCATTTATAGTGTTTTTCAACGGTGCAAAGTGACTTAAGTTTTTTGCAATGCATAAAATGGATTAACAAATATTAGTTGCGCTATTGATGCAAATTGTCGTTAGTGAACAAGGTTAAGTCTATTTTGCAAATTAAAGTAATTGTATGTTATATAATATAGGCAGATATGGACACGGGTCGAATTTTTTAGGCCCAATCCAGCCCTGCCCTTGTTGGAATTTTTGTAGTCCGTTTCCTGCCCATCAACATTTATTGATCTATTTCAACACATTAATTTTGACTGTAGCACTAAGTCCAATTTGACTACAATCTCTTTCTGACTGAGAAGTTGCTTGGGTGGCAGATACCTTCAATGTAACATTACACAAAGTTGGATCGATGCTTCTACTGAGATTATTGGGCCCGCTTTTTGTTTGTAATTTCCTAAATTTTGGACCCGGCCCGTGTCCATCTCTGAATATAGTAAGGCATCTAAAATTTGAAAGCGCATCACATCGAAGCAAAAAGTTCAATGTTCTCGATATTAACATCACTCGCTCATGCAAAAACCTATGTGAACAGTTATTTTCTTAAATATACATTACAAAAAATCGTTGTTGGTGGAGAGTGGCATTCGAAAATCTTCGTATGCAGTTGAGTTAAATGTTTCTTTATTTTTTATAATTGTATGCCTCAATGCGGCCTGATTAGACATTATTGTTGATTAACTATGCCTACTCGTTTCTAGAAATACATAGTAATATTACATAAAAGTTTTGCGACGCATTTACTGAGCTGTAAGCAGGGTTTTCGAGTGCTCGGAATGTTAAGGAGCTGAACTCGGATGGGCTCGCAAAACACGAGCAGAAAAACTCAAAAGAGAAATCATCAATACTCGAACTCGATCAAAAATCCACTCAAAAATACCATAAAATTTGAATTATTTTAAATTTCAGTTTCTTTATGAATAGAAAATAATTGTTGTTCAGCTTACAAAACTCGGAATTATCATAAAATGAATTGTATTTTGCTCTAAATTACTCGCAATTAGAAAAAACTTTATCGAACCTTGAATTTTCTTCAAAAAAAAATACTCGAACCTAGAAACTCGAACTCGGACTGATTAACTCGAACTCGACTCAAAAACCCTGGCTGTAAGTAACAAAGAGCTGTGCGACAACAAACGGGTTTCGTCACCCCTGCTCTATATACAATAATTACGTTTCAACTAGTCTTTTAGTGTTTTACTGCTCATCCAAAAGAGTGATATTATTCATTCTCATTTATATTTATCACAACCCTTTGATTCTTTCAGTTATTTTCTTCACATCGGGAGTGTTTGAATATTTCTAGCGTTAAAAGTGCAAACGCATTAAGTCCAAACATTGTAATTTCCAGGAATAAAGACAGAAGTGGGATTTAATGCAGCTGCACAAATTAAAAAATATAACTGAAGGCCTTCAATTAATCGTTAATTTTTTTACAACTTTATATTTATTAAATGTATTAATGTAAAATGTATACCCTATTTTATAGTGGGTGGGATGGTTGTTAACTCAAAATTCAGAAAATTTGGACTTAAGCGTTTGTTTGTCTTATAAAAACAACATTCTTTTTAAAGAAGTTTTTAGGTTGCTCGATCTGTACTTACAAACGCGGCTCAGTGTGTTACGCGTTCTGATGAAGTACGCAACCTTATTAAGGACATTTGGGATTGTAGAATGGCAAAGCTGCGCAGCTCCATACATAAATTTATGGCTGAACGTGAAACTTATGCAGGTTTAGACAATCTTTCTGTAATGGAAATTAATGCGGTGCGGCCCTTACTTGGGAGTGCCCTTCGTCATCTCCATTTCTTACGAAAAGAGACTAGTCAAGACAAGCTCAGTCAATTCTTAAAAATTTGATTGTGAAGCTCTATCTGTTTTAAGCTAAAGAGTTAAATGAGGTTTTTAATAAAGCACATTTCTAGTTTCATAGTCAATACTTGAAAATGTTGTCCATGGTGGTGTTTGAATTTGTATTGAATGAAATGTAAATACTCTTGTGCAATCCCGTTTGTAAAGTGTTAATCCAAAATGCGTTGTTTTATTAATAAAATGCTTGTGTCAACATAAACATTTGTAATGCTTACGTTGCTGTATCCCTGTGATGATCTCATGCATAATCAAACTGCAAAGATACGTAGTTGACATTTTAGGATTAGTAACCTCGTTATTGACACTGGTGTTCTTTATTCTTACCAATCTTTTGAGTTACTGCTCCATCGAGAATGTGTCTATCGGATTATGGACTAAAGATGTCTACGCAACAAAACGTACTTGTTTTTTTAAATATTGTAAATTTATAAAAAACAATGATTTCCTACAATCATTTAGAAATTTAGGAATGCATTCCAATTCACATAACGGAATAATTTTATATTATTAGAAGAAAAAAGTCTACCTTGTGTCAAACCCAACATTCTTGACTTTTATAATATGTATGATTAATCAAGGAGTCTTCCATCGATTAATCCTGAAGCTGTTAGAATGAGCAATCAGCTTCGAGTTTTTCACTAATATTGAGTTAATAAGAAATTGATGTCCCATTCAAAAAGATTTACCTCACAAAAAATTGTAATAAGGGACTAATTGTAAAACTTTATATGTACAGTAACAAGTCATTGTGGCAAACGCGGCTTTAAGATTTTTAAAACAGGGAGGCATCATCTAATTTTGTTTCAAGAAAACTTCATTGTAAACTGTAACCTCTAAATGTCCAAATTAATGCATTGCTCACCTTAAATTGTCGGATGAAACTTGCAAACATCAACATAAAAAATATTTGAGGAAGACACTTTTACAAAAAACTAAGCATCCCCAAAAGGGGGGCACTGGCCCCCGGGTCCCCCCTCCCCCTGTAAAGCCATTGTGGTCTTTCGACTTTCGATGAGCTGAGAATTGCGAAAATGAATTTCGTGGTTCCGCTTCGACAGGAAGCCGGTTGGTACTGACTACCGAAGCGTATCTGGCCACTCTTAATTTCACTTCACCAGTCAAAACCGGGCGCTTTGAGATGTGTCTCTGGTCATACCGGTCAGCTAATTTAGTCTAGGAGTTTCGCAAATCTCAAGATGAAAGCACTTGACAATTACCATAATTATTTATGATTGATTGTAAATACAATGTAATTTACAAAAAAGTTCACTTATTTACACATTACGGTTGTGTGAAAAAGTTATTAGATCACATATGCAATTCACTAAAGTGGGTCAAGTCGTCTTTTTTGAATAAATTTAACATAGTAAGCAGTAATCGACCAGCACTCTGGCCGATTAATGCTTACTACGTTAAATTTATATGCACAATAGAGTTCAATCGATGGTTCAAATACTTGTATAAAAATTTTTAAGATTTGACAAAAATTGATCGAGCTATACCCGGCCAAAGTAGGCCAACTCGAAAAAAAATTTCAAATTTTTTACGTTTTTTGGATCTAGCTAATTTGATCTTGGGTTTTTGGGTTTTGGTCCTTCAGATGAAATCTTCCTAGGGTTGCTCTTTCGAATGAGCTATAAACTTCCAAAATCCATGGAATAGAACATTAGTAACAAAATTTCCCATTTTGGTTGTCTACCTCGAGGCATATTTTTTCTAATAACGTTCGAATCGTCGCTAGCCAATTGGATTACAGATAAATTTTATCTAATGGGATTAACGTTTCAAAGCGACGGAAGCAGACAGACAATGTCGGTTGGACTCACTATCAACTCCCTCCGGTCTAATAAATATAAGTTCATAACGTACTAATGTCATTGACCATTGAATGCCGATTCAGTGGTATAAATTCGTAAATATGAGTTCTAAGGATCTAATATCTAAACAATAACATCATACTTAATTGTAGCTCTCCATTTAACTTTTACCGTTATATGTTGCAAATAAATCGTACTCTAGCATTGGTTTAGAACTCTTAGAAACTGCTAATAAACATGCCCATGGCCGACCGTGCTTTTAAAGGCACAAACCAATAAGATCACATAATTCATTAGATTATATTTTCAGAATAACTACGGGTGGCGGAATTTTTCCCTTTCCGGGATTATTGTAATTTCCAGGTCACCGCGGGCGTTGAGCTCTGCTTATTAATTAGTCTTAAAATTAGGATTCAAAATCATCACTATCGATGTTTGGAAGGAATCACAGCATCTCATTAATTACTAAAATCTATCATGGAATAATTATTATTTACATAGGATCACCAATATTCAAATAGAACACGTTATTAAAATTTGCAAAATTGAAAGAATTGGGTGATTTGTCTGGATTTTTTGTTTTGAATTTTAAGTGAACAATGAGATATTTAGAGTTAATCTGATAACATCGACGCGTATGCGGTCAGTACACATTTTTTCAACTGTACGAATGCATTATGTAATATAGAAAATATGCTGACCAATGCCGGTCAAAAAGAGAAGAACCTATAAATATTACATACACTGAAACTGGAAAGCGGTCAAAACCGGTATTTTATAATGTGAAGTCGGTCAAAGCCGGTACCCACATGAGAGTAACTTGATTATCGGACCGTTCATGGTCGCCAATCGAGAGTACCGCTTCCATCTCTGGGAGGCCATCAACTAGCAGACGAATTACCAAGATCTTACTTCTCTAGTTGTTTAATGGAGTTAGCAGTAGGTTAGGCTAAATTGCATCTATAACTCATCTACAATTTCCTGCTCAAATTGGCTTATATTTGGGGTTAAAATGTTCCACATTAGAATGAGCGTCTCATGCCCCAGCAAGCAAATAGTCTATAATATATTCAAAATTTAACTCATAACTTTTGAATTATTTGATAAACTTTCTAAAATTGTATAATTATAAAATATAACTTCAGGCATAGTCTTCATGTTTAGATCACCAATATCTAATAGCGGTTCAATGTCTGATGTTGGTCCTCGTGGAAATGACTCTGACTCTCACGGGATTTTTCATTGCCTCCTATTTCCAATACTATTATGATTCTAACAGCTGTCACAGAGCGTTTCCTTCTTTAGTATTTTTGTTATTATGTATGTTTACGTGATACGTTAACGCAACATTTTTCAGGGTATTAATTGAAAATGTAGTTATAGTGATCAGGTTTTTCTAAAACTATCACAATCACTAAAATTTATTTGTTGTTTTTGCAAATTCTGATCTATTAAAACTAGTTTTTCGTTTTTAGAATGGTTTTGTGAGCATTTAAATGGCTGGTTTTCCAACATTGCAGACTATTCTTATATTAAGTAATTATTAGGAAAATTAGGTTTCAGCCCCATCGTTTTAAAAATCCTAAACGCGCCTCTGTGCAATAGTGTATAGATTGCCTAAATATTCGAAATGATTTGTTTCTATGAGTTGTAGTGTGGAAAGCTTGCCTTTATAATATTTTATCATATATTGGTTTGCAATGTATTGATTTGTGGGCTTTTTTGTTTGACACATATATCGTGTATTTTTTTTATATATTGATTGCATAAATTTCGGTTTACAAGGGCGAAGATTTGTGAGGCATGAGAGCGTTCAAGACCAATTGCTCTGAATAAGAGAAAGTGAAAAATTACACGGTGTGAAATAAAATTTGGTTGATTAAATTTTTTCACTGATTTCAGTCAATTTTGGGACGAGAATTACGAATTTGAATGTCATTTTACTTGCAAAACCATACCTTTTGATTTGTATTTTAAATTTTAGAAAGCCTGCGTATCTAGAACATATTGAAATCTGCAGATTTGGGAGTATAATTTGGCCTCATATAGCTTCTGTAGGTTCAGATCAATGAAAGCAATCTATTTAGTAGTCATTTGATCACTAATGAAATGTTTGCTGAAAACTAAGAGTCTTGTTAATATCCCAATTACTGCAATTAGAAAATGATCGAATTTAGACTATATTTTGGCTTCATGGGCTTTAAATGAACATAAGACATCTGCTGACATTAACATCCATATGCAATTATAAAATTCATTTGTGGATTTTTGAAATCTCAATTATAATACAATTTCCGATTTGTATATTCAATCATATGTTTAGGCCATCAACTTAATTTCATGATATTTCCTAAAGTGTTGTTTCTAATGTGAAAATGACTTCAAATTCATTTTTAACAATATCAAATTAACCAGAAACACCGAAAAAATGTACTCAACTAAGAAAAAAATATTTGTCACACAATGTTTTTGTTGTTAATACTCGCTTATAATAATACTATTTGCATGACTCAACATCTTAAAATATTGCACAGCCCCTCCTGTTGGACAGTATACATCATTAAACTGTTCGTTAAAAGAATGGAACAGAATATTTCTTTGAGATTATGTGAACATTCATTTGGTACTGTAGTTTTTGCTGTTATTTCATTTCTGAAACGATTTGGCTCGATTTTTCACGTTGCATATTACTTCTCAACATTTAATCAATAGTTGGCAAGAAGAATTTCAGGCAATGGGTTGACGATTGAGTGTTCTTTTTCCTAAAATTTAAGTTTTATTTGACACTATTTTCATTTTAGTTGCTGGAAATCTCTCAACTGGGATATTCAACATTTTTATTTTGATCTCACTTGTCGAAAAAGATTGCGTTCGTCTGAATTCCTCACCAAAATACAAACTCTGTTTTTGGCGAATCGGCCCCGGTGCGGTTTTTCACATTCTATCATTGGTCGCAATTTTGATGGTTGGTGTAGTTTCGCTTTTGCACATTCGTGCCACTCAAAAAGAAACTTTACGAGAGCATTATGTTCAACTTAAATAGTTTCTTTATATTTGAAAGTTTTGTAAATTTTGGCATTAAATTCAAATACTAATTAGTTAATACGTCTGGATTTAGGCATAAATTTAATTGTCTGAACCAACCTGGCAGATAATTTTACAATTATGTCAATTTTGGTTTCATACTGTTTTATTATTATGCTAAAGTTTTAGCTCAGGTGCATTAATTAATGGTGGGAAAGTAAGTCGAATTTTTTTATTGTGTATTTTAAACATAATTTAAAATTCTACACGATATGACTATGAGTAATGAAATTTAACGAATTAAGGAACTTAGTAAATTGTTCAAGAGGCAAGACTATAGATGATGCACTTTTATTGAGCCACGAGTCTATTTTGTCTGAACTCAAAGTTTATTGATATTGGGAAATACTGCCAGTCATAATGAAGAAAGTTACTCCAATATTTTATATTAAATGTACAAGCAAAAATTTAGCGAGTAAAGAACCTATAACAGCGATGATATTTCAAATATTACCCAAGATATTCTTAAAGAAATTCAAGATGCTAAGGATTTTCCTAAAATTAGAAAGATATTCTCAAATAAGAATAATGAACTTATTCTTGCTTTTGAATCTAAGGCTGACGTTGAGGTTATTAAAAATAATATCGGGAAAAATAAGTCTCATAATTTTGTAGAATACAAAAAGATTGCACCTAAGCTAAAAATTCTAAATGTACCGTGCTATTTTTTAGAAAACTTAAGTGCACCTGAAATTAAAGAAAAAATATTAGTTGAAAACCCAAATTGCAAGATTTGTGTGGTTTAAATGATTCAATGTTTGAAATATTATTTACTAAGATTAACGGATATAGCAAAACTTCAATTATTTTCGGTAAAGTATCCCCAAAAGTACGGAAATTCTTGCTTGACAACAGCATATATATTTGTCTTCGGATGCAGTGAACGTTTTTATGCACGTATGTGTTCTAACTGTGGAATGTATGGACACTCAAGAAATAAGTGTTTAAGAAAATCACATGTGTGTATGTTCTGTGCAGACAATCACATATATACAAATTGCCCAAATAAGAGCAATCCTTGTAAATATAAGTGTGTAAATTGCAGCACTTCATACCTTGAGAAATGTAATCATTCTACTTTTTCGAAAGATTGTCCTATTTATTTATCTAATATTAAGGTAATAATGCAGAAAACAGAAACTGATGATTGACTAACACATTTAGAAAATGTAAATTTTCACGATTCTTACCTAATTAAGTCTAATTTGAACAAATATGCAACTCCATTCATACCAAGTGAGGCATATCAAAGTAACAATATTTATAATTATTCACCTTCCTTAAAACTAGAAGCTCCAAGGATTTTAGTAATTAATTGTAGATCTCTAAGAAACATAAAAAGATTTAAGTTCCTTATTAATTGATATTCTCACATATGAAATAGATGTCTGTATAGTTAGTGAAACTTGGTTTGACTGTGAATTATCTGAAAATTATCCTCAACTGGCTGGATATTTTTATTTTAGAAAAGATCGGGAGATTTCAAATAAAAGGCACAGGGGTGGTGGTGTATGTATTTATGTTAAAAGCAATATTGAAAGTAATCTCGTAATATTTACTGAAGCAATGAATATAGAATTATTGTGGATCAAAATACTGTTTAATATGAAGTTAATGTATATTACCGGATGGTATAATCAACCAAATTTAACTGTTGCTAAGATAAATGACGTGCGAGATTGTATCTCTGATTGCATAGAAAAATTCAATTTTAAATAACCAGGCATTATTTTTTATTATTTTCGTGATCTCAATGTTGATGAGCTGTCAAGTTCTATATGTATGACAAAACTCAATCATAAAAATACAAGAAAATTAAGAAACCTAGATAACGTTATAACCTCTCATTCTAATTTATATAAATATTGCGATACATTGAAAGGTGTTCCGCAAGGAACCATTCTTGGACCTCTTCTGTTTAATATCTATGTCAATGATATGGACTTTTATACTAATTGCAATCTTATACAATATGCAGACGATACCTGTATATTTTCCGCCAACAAGTCATTAGATGTTGCAATAAAAAAAATGGAATCCAACTGCCAGTCACTAAGCCATTATTTCGATATGCACAAATTACGCATTAATGCCAAGAAAACGCAATTTTGTATAATGAACCCCTTTTTCAACAATAACTTGCATACAAATAAAAATTTGACTATAAAAAATGCAATTATTTCTACAAGTGATACTTTCAAATATTTAGGAATAATAATTGACTCAAAACTTTCTTTTTCCGAGCACATTAAATCTACACAGAAAAAAATTGCTGCTGGCATAAGAACTATTTCTCAGGTTGCTGACCTATTACCTCCTCATGCAATAATTCAGCTATTCCACGCATTTGTTATGAGCCACCTAAATTACGGGAGTGTACTATTTTCAAATTTGAGCACATCATTGATAAATAAACTTCAG
>CABFPE010000179.1:361065-383213 GCA_900660155.1 Hofstenia miamia | reverse complement strand
TCGATTTTTAAAGTAACATCTAGATTATTCCACAATGCGCAAGAATTAAATGTAAAAGAGTCCTGCCGGTTTATTTTACTGAAAATTTTATTTGTTCTTTGATTGAATTGAATATATTGTTGTAGAAAATTTAAAGAATTACATTCATTTATAAACTTATGAGTTAAACACAAAGATTGATACTGAATGGAATAGAGTGGAGACAAAATATTATAAGATGATCAAAGTTCATTGACTGATTGATGCTTATCAATAAAATTTAGTGATCTTAAGGCCCAATTATATATTCTTGCTAAGGATGACCTATTGTGAGCGTTGATACTTTGAAATAAAAAAGAACAATAATTAAATTGACTTAAAACAAATGAGTGTATTAATTCTGTATGAAATGATTTCCCTATGTGCCTAAGATGAAATAAGTATTTTACACCAGCTGCCATTTTTCGTAATTTTAAGGAAAGGAATTCATCAAATTTCAACTCTCTGTCGATCACTACTCCTAGATAATTAACAGAATTACTTTGCTTAATTTCATTATCACATATCTTAATATTAATATTCTTGGAAATTTTCTTATGATCTTTTGGTGAAAAGATAATAAATTGTGTCTTATCTGCATTAATTTTCAATTTATTTATATTAAAATATACAATTAGGTCTTCGATGTCTTTAGTCAATTGTCTGGTCGCTTCATAAGGATTTTGAGCTGTTCTTAGTACACATGTATCATCGGCATATTGATATATAGTTCCATTAGGAATCGTTTCGGAAATATCATTCACATAAAGAGAAAACAATATTGGTCCTAGTACAGTGCCTTGGGGAACGCCTAAATTTGTTGTGACATAATTTGAATAGATTCTATCAATTTTTACTCTTTGATTACGATTACTTAAGAAACTAAGAATAAATTTAGTCGCTGTTTTGCTAAAGCCTTGATTGAGCAATTTTGACTGTAAAATTTGAAAATTCATTGAATTAAAAGCCTTACTAAGATCGAGAAATGCAACGGCCGTGGAAAATTTTTTATTTAAATTAGATTTTGTTTTTTCTGTAATTGACAAAATTGCGTTAGTTGTGCTAAAGTTTGGTCCTTAATAAATGTATACATTTGTGCTGCAAGAATTTTTTCAAATATTTTAGCAAACGGATAAGTAATACTAATGGGACGATAATTATTGGGATCTAATGGGTCGCCTTTTTTGAATATTGCGAAATATCAGAATTTTTTAAAATATCTGGAAATTGATTGTCAATAATACATTGATTAAATGCTAAAAGAAGATATTCGCCAAATATATAAAAATACTTTTTAATTATCCAATATGGCAAGTGACTAGAACCGCAAGACTTGTTTTCATCAAGTTTAAGAACTTCTTTTCTTAAATCGTAATATGAAATTAAACTGAAGTTAAATTGAGTTTTGACGTTACAATCAATTATAGTGTTAGAAGAAATTTTATTTCGGATTGATTTAAATTCAAACTTACCCATGTTTTCAAAAGTTTTGTTTAATACATTTGCAATTTTGCGTTTATCCCTGCATATCATGTTATCATCACGTAANAGACTTGTTTTCATCAAGTTTAAGAACTTCTTTTCTTAAATCGTAATATGAAATTAAACTGAAGTTAAATTGAGTTTTGACGTTACAATCAATTTTAGTGTTAGAAGAAATTTTATTTCGGATTGATTTAAATTCAAACTTACCCATGTTTTCAAAAGTTTTGCTTAATACATTTGCAATTTTGCGTTTATCCCTGCATATCATGTTATCATCACGTAACCCTTTAATGCTTATATTTAAACCTTTAGATTTTCCAATGCTTCTGCATAAAAAAATTCCATTTTTGACTAGATTTTTTTTATTTTTTAAAATAATCTTTAACCCTAGAATCATAATTTGATTTACGAAGTTTTTTAATTACATGCATGGCGTTTTCATAATTGTTCCATTTCGATTTAATATTGGATTGGACTTGGCAATTTCAAATAATTTATTTTTGATAATTATCTGCTGTTTAATTAGATTGATATCACGCGGCCGTCTAACCGCAGCTGAGAATTTAGTGCTGATTAATTTTACCCTGAGCGGAGCAACGGGATTTAACGCGCGGGTGATTTCACACGTTCTAAATCTCAACATACGATCCCACATTCGAACGTAAAAATTTGATCAAAAGAAATGTTCCGCATTAGATGAATAAAGTGTTTTTCATTAAAATTAGTAAAGTCCCTTGAAAAAATTGTTTTCTTTGATTTGACGCTATATTTATAATTACTTACGTAGATACAAAGATTGTGATCGCTAAATGATTCAAATGTTAAAGTCTTATACTTATTAGTACTGTCGGAAAGAAAATAATCGATTAAGTTAGAATGCCTAGTAGGCTTGATTTTGTTAATAATTTGAAAATCAAAAGTATCGCATATGTAGTCAATTATTNTTTATTTGGGTTATAGCAAACGTTGATTAGTTCATTGTTATTTGAAAGAGATAATGAGTTTATTTCAATCCAAAGCGATTCAAAAACTGGATGTTCTAATTCTAAATCTTCTCTACGCTTTGATTTAAGAAATTTCGGAATTAATATCATTAACCCACCGCCCCTTTCTGCTCTATTTTTAAAGTGTATGTCAAAAGCGTTAGGGTTAAGATTATATAGAGTTTTTATATTAATGGAATCATTTAACCAAGTTTCTGTAATTACATATATTGCATTGCTTTCAATTTGGCTCACTATATTATAAAATTCACTGCGATTTGAAACTAAACTTCTTGCATTAATATATATAAATTTAACATATTCTTTGTAGTTACGAACTTCATGTTGCCACATATTTTCAGAAATGAGATAATAATAATGAATGACTTTATTTAGGCGCTGAAGGCATACACTACAAAAAAAATAAAAACAAGTCAAGTTTTACGGCTGCAAGGATAGTCACAGGAGATGAAATAGGAGCCGATGGAAGAGTTAGCGAAGTTGGAGAAGGGCTCAGCAAAGAGGAAAGACATCAAAGATTTCTTAAAGCTCGGCGCCGGGGAAAAATCAATGGATTTTGGAGGCTTGAGATTCAAGATGTAATTAGCAGCAGTACAAGCACGATTGAAAAACGAGTGAAGAGTGCGATGTTTCTTTGTACGACGAATGGAGAAGGTGACAACATCATCAGAGCGAGTGCAGCAGGAATTAGAGAACTTAATGAAATCAAAAGGATCAAGATCCAATTTGCGAGTCAGTAGTCGATTGAACAGAAGGAGATCACAGGCATGGAAGTAGAGTGACAGCGGGAGAGTGGAGAATTTCAGCAGAGCGTCTTTATAGGATATCTTTTGTTTTTAATAACCTGTTGGACCCTACTGGATATTGATTCTGGCAGGTTTCAATTGGAGTCTTCAAATTCCAAATTTTTTATCAATTTCACGTGAAGTTGTTGAGCACGGTTGATGTTGGTCTGGCTGAGCTTGGTTTTCTCGAATTGCCATAAATTCTTTATGGGGAGTAGACCTCGGATGTTGACGCACCAGTCTAAGAGCCTCACACCCTTCTACTCAAATCACATCTTTATTTATTTGACCATGTCAGCTGATGCATTGTCTTGTTGGCAATACCCACAGTTCAGCAAAGTCATAAACTATAGCAGATGACACTAAAAATTTTGATGAACTTGGCATAATTGAAGTTAACATTGGTTGAGCATGATTAAGGCAGCCAGACTGCTAGCACTGAAATAGCCCCAGAATATGACACCAGTTGAATGTTTGCTGTCTTGGCTGTATGTCACGGATTAATTCGTGAGAGGTCATTTGGTCGACATACCACCTTGGGAACACTGTTGTATTGCAAAAACTTTGACTCTCCACTGAACACTAGTCCTGTTGTCCAATTGGCATATTTCTTACAGAAATAGAGTCAGTTTGTCCGCATCATCTGAGTTTCTAATTGGTCTCCAAGATGGCAACAGCAAATTCTCCTAGACTCAGCATTGGATGACATTTTCCAACAAAGGCATCACACTTTTGTTCATAGTTTTCGCTGTAGCAAAGGATTTTTGCGTGATTTCATGCCTGATGCTGCTGACAACCTGAAGCTGATACGCAGATAAGCATTGGATGTCCAGAGTAAGCTCTAGCTTGAGTTGATTTTTGTAAATTAATTATGCTATCACTTCACTTTGGCTGATATTCAAGTCTTCTGCAAATTCCCAGTGTGTTTGATCAAGCTGTTGACCAGTGTTATGATCTGAGGAGGATCATCTGAAGGCAGTTGCTTTGATATGACCATAATACAGAAAAATATTCAATACATGTATAATATATAGTAAATGTTGATGCCTTACTGTGCAAGAATATGATAAAATACCTAATTTCCCATTGACAACACATATACTAAATGAAAAATGATAACATTCTATATAATGGCATGTAAGATTATACCTATTTATACGCACATATGTACATTCACTCTCACATACATGACATACATATCTACTCACTGTCTATAGCTCATATGACTTAGATAATCCACATTACATGCCAGTCCCGTAATCATTTCAATATAGCGTGATGATCTAGAGTTATTAGATTAATAATACAAAAATGTGTTTTTCTTTTTTGATGCTAAACTTTCTGCGCTACTTATATATATATATATATATATATATAATAAAAAATAATGAATGACGTTATTTAGCCGCTGAAGACATACAATACTACAAAAACGACAGTCACAGGAGATGAAATAGGAGCAGATGGAAGAGTAGGCGAAGTTGGAGAAGGGCTCAGCAAAACAGGAAAGACATCAAAGATTTCTTGAAGGTCGGAGGCGGGGAAAAAAAATCAATCGCTGTTGGAGGGCTGCGAGTCAAGATGTAATTAGCAGCAGTACAAGCACGATTGAAAAACGAGTGAAGGGTGCGGTGTTTCTTGGGACTACGAATGGAGAAGGTGACAACATCATCAGAGCGAGTGCAGCAGGAATTAGAGAACTTAATGAAATCAAAGGGATCAAGATCCAATTTGCGAGTGAGCAGTCGATTGAACAGTATGAGATCACAGACATGGAAGTAGAGTGACAGCGGGAGAGTGGAGAATTTGAGAAGGGATAGTAATTGGACAACATTATTTCGGTTTCAAAATCAATTTTTAAGTTGGGACACATAATTTTGTGTTCATGTTGAGTTTGGCATCATTAATCATTCACAAAATCACAGGTTGAAATCTTCAATTGTGGACCCATGTCTGGTAGAAAGTTTCAGTAACAGAAATGGACATTTCTACTACAAAAATTAAAATTTGTCTCATCCAACCACATGATTGTCTCGGCACTAGATCGCGCTCACTATGTTTATTGTGAGGATATTAATTCACAATCCAGCCAACTTCTTAAGTCGCATTGAATTTCCAACATAGATTTTTTATTTCACAGGTAGATCATCGTCCATCCCATGCAATTTATTCCTTTAATATTTAAGGTGTTTTCTTTGAACACAGGCTTTGGTTTCTCCCTTTTCCTTTCGCTTTATTATCTACATTTGTCCTGTTCTCTGTTTCAGAGCTAAGACGTACTTTTGACGAATAGTTTAACATGTTCGATTGTCGGTTTTGTTGAGGAATTGATTTATGTAGCTCAGTAACTGTAAAATATCTAATTAATATTAATCTGAAATCTATTTATTTACATCTCTGCAATTGGATTGTGATAAATTGAACTGATTTCTGCTTTACTGCAGCGATAATGATATTTATATTTAAGTGCTCTTTTGTATTATTACAAGATAATTTCGCAAAATAGAACATTTGAACAGCTGCAGAAAAGTGATTACCTTAACCAATACAAGTAATGTGAAATATGATTTTATCGATGCTAAGTTGAATTTCACGAATACAAAATTAAATTTCACAAATGCAAAAGAAATAGTATAGTTTTTAAAAAACATTTAGGTTATATAGACACATATATTTAATTAATGATAAGTATTGAGCTTTATGACAGCTCTATATTTTTCATGTGTTTTGTATTGACGCTCCTCGGCTTTATGCACTTGTATTGGCGTACGATGTTTTAAACCAGACTTCAGTATAGTACTGTCTTTCTAGGCAATCGAGAACATGAAGCTTCTATGGATTACGACCGTCCTTGCAGTGAAACATACAAAACATCAGCTGATCTTAATTCGAAATCCTTGACTAGTCAGAGCGATGTCTGCCAGATGTAGCAATAAATATTTAATATGGATATTTCGTTTAGATATTCGATGAATTAAAATATTCAAAAAAACAATGTCCTTGCCCTTTCTTCTGAATAGAGATATCTATCAATATATTTCTTGCAATTAATTAAATTTCTTTTTTCTATAATTATTTATAGGTAATTAATTCATGCGTTATTTGTATTAGCATCTTCATAATTTTGTAATTTTGTTGTTTTAGTACTTTTTGTCAAGATGTATTGTACATCTGCATTTTGCAAGTAATGTATAACAAATTGTAGTAGAATGTTCAATTTGTGGATTACAGTACTAGAATTTTTATTTCAAACATATTTTATATTCATTGTTTTTAACTGTTCACTGCCTCATAATTCATTGCAATGTTGTTTAAGAATGGCCAGGTCATAGAATGGGTGGCTTATGGTCTAAGCTGTTTGGTGGCAAAGAACTGAAGATTTTAATGATTGGGCTTGATGCTGCAGGGAAAACAACTATTTTGTATAAACTTAAATTTGGAAATGTGATTACAACGATTCCTACAATTGGATTTAATGTTGAAACAGTGAATTATAAGAAGATTCGCTTCAATGTTTGGGTAGTTTTTACAGTTTCACTATTTAGATAGTACCATTGCTTTGTTTTAATGTACACCCATTGTGAAATGAATTTAGCGCATATGCATTTCAATGTAATAGTTGTTTTTTTCTACTATCAATTAAGATAATTGACCAATTTAGAGGAAAATTCATATTTCATAGATGCTTTAGCTACGCCATGTTTAAAAAATGTCTGTTCTTTGATAGTTCCTACTTTTCCTAATCTCCCTAATGTTTTTTACTACTTTACATCACTCGCTATTACCAGGCCTATTTTTAACCGCTATATACCTTCTCTTAAACCTTTATATTGATCAACATCTATCTTCACCTTTTTCTGCACATTTTTGCGTATGGTAATATCGTTTCTATGGCTACTAGTTCTTTTCATTTTATCTATTAAAACTATGTCAAATCGCCTTCCTCTATGTGGAATTTTCAATGTATTCATATTTTTACTTTAATATTTCGCTACCATTATACATTTTGTTTATATTACTTATCTCCAAGCTTTGTTTCTACTTAAGTTCCACCACTTGCCTCTTATTTCAAGTTTGTTTAATTCATTATTAGCTTCAGAATTCCTGTTTCATGTAGAAAGAATTAACGTTAAAGCGTACTATTTGCTTACATAGACAATTTTAATGTCTGATTTGTGAAACAGAACCACATTTGGCATTCATATATGTTGTGAGCTAGTTCAATTTGTATATATTATTTTGATTATTTGATTATCCTATGCACTTTTAATATGCTCATTGCTATATAGAGAAAAATATTCGTTACAGTAAAGATATAACCAAGCCACTAATGCTCAAATCTCACTCCCCAAAAAATTAATCCAATCTTGTTTGTTGAAAAAACAATAGTCCAACAGGTGCTACATTTAATACTGCTACGCATAGTGATAATATATGAATATTTCTTGCAATTTGTTTATTTATCATAATTCAAAATATCATGTATGCTGTTTATTGTTAACATTGTAATTATTTGTTAGGTGGATTACTCTTCAAATATCAATTTAGTGGTGAGTTCCAATTGCTGTTGTATAAATTTGTTCATCAATTCATTTCTTGTCATTTAATTTGTCAAAAACGTTTGAGGTTTTGTATTTACTCTTCAATTCCCCTATCACATTAACTTTTTACTGCATCTTTTTATCATCTTTGAAAATATGGTGCTGATTCGTCAACATTGGAATCACTTAATATATCTAATGTTTATTATTAATTTTTATTAAGAATTAATGCATGCTATTCCCTGCACTAGCATTTTCTATTAATATCAACAGGTATCTAACAGTGCACATAGTACAGCCACATGAACTTAGTGTTATCAAAATCCCCACCTAGGAAATATATATTTGCTCCAAAGATAGGTAGATTCTTAGTTTTTGAAGGTATGGTTTGTAAAATTTATTATGCCTCAATTTTGACTAAGGATTTAAGGTATATATAATTCCTGAAATTTTCGCACTCTTGTCCAATTTTATCTAGCATTTGAGTAAGCAATATTTATATAATTTATTGTTTTGTAGGATGTTGGTGGTCAAGAAAGAATTCGGCCTTTATGGAGACATTATTTTCCGGGCACAAGAGCTCTTGTATTTGTCATAGATTCTACAGATATTGAAAGAATCAATGATGCATTTCAAGAACTTCACAGATTACTAAAAGAGCCGGCTATGGAAAGTGTTGCTCTCTTAATATATGCTAATAAGCAAGATCTTTCAAATGGTAAACTATATTTATGAAACTATTATATGTTACTTATGTTAATAAATGTGATATGCATGCTATTTGATTGTCCGTTTATAATTGGATATACTAGCAAAATTTCAATGATATTGTCCCGTGGTTTATTTATTGGTCTATTGCTTCTTAATGTTTAGCTTTACTTCGTATTGCCTTCTTCATAGATGAATTTCTTTAAGTGAGATTTAGTGACAAACCTTTCCTAAAAATTGTGTAGTTATGTTTTGATTTATATGGTAAAGTTCAATGCATAGCATGCATCTGTTACAAGTCAGAGTGCATGTTTAGTATTGCAATATATTGTAATTTAGCTTTGCAAAAAGACCAAATAACTGAAGAACTTCAGTTGAAAAGATTGGACAACAAGCACTTATGGCATGTGGAACCGTGTTGTGCGCTAACTGGCGAAGGGCTTTTTGAGGGTTTGAGTTGGCTTTCTGACACATTGAAGGACAATTGAATCAGGCATTTACAGTTTTCCATGACACATGTGCTTCTATATCAAACAAAGCTTCCTCAGTTTAACTTCTTACACATTCTTATAAATAATGCTGAATTGGATCTGAGTGCAATTTATGTTCTGCCAGCAGATGTAGTTTCTTCACATTCCGTTATTTTAATTTTTGTATGTTTAGCAGTTGCTGTGCAATATCAGACTTTGGTGCTTTTAATTTAATTAGACGCACATTCTTAGTTCGCCAATCTAATTTAGGGTGCTAGCTTTATGAATTTAGCATGTAGTTTTATTTGTACAGGGTAATTGTTTTAGTTTGGTTCAGATAATTTGTTTCAACGTTTTTTGTTTTTGCAGCTACTTTTTGTTAGATCAAGCTGAAAATCGCTTATTAGGGGGAGAAGCTTTTGAAAGATTTTAGGTTTTATTTAAACTGATTACATTTGAATTTATTTCAATCCTCAGCCTTTCACTCCATTTTTTTCTAATTTTGTTATTAAAAGCTAATTTCAAGAAACTAAAAGTTGTTTTATGTTTTTGTAATATAGTTACGACTTGATGTTCTAGATAGCATGTAGTTAAGTTAGCTGTTCTCGGCATCTAAATTGTATGTATTGTATTATTTCATTTTTTACACAGATATTTTTATTGAGAAAAATTTTTTGAGTTAAACAAGTTGAGTGAAAAGCCTTAAAATGCAATTAAATTTTATTAACACCCAGTAGAGTATTTTAAACATCTCGGAATTGCACTACTCACATTTTAAAACAGGGCTTCCGCGCTGCCTCGAAATCTGAAACTCCCTTTAGTGCCTTGAATTGCCTGGAAATATTATTTTTTATTGCTTTCAATTTATTGTATTGACTTCATGTATATGTCACTTCATTTTATACATATTTGGCAGTGGCTGCATCAACAATTGGCAGTATGGGAATCGAAATTTGGAACAATCTAATTTACCGC
Organism: Hofstenia miamia; assembly: GCA_900660155.1. Lineage (NCBI taxonomy): Eukaryota > Metazoa > Xenacoelomorpha > Acoela > Hofsteniidae > Hofstenia > Hofstenia miamia. The sequence goes on along the minus strand of CABFPE010000179.1, from coordinate 373,227 downwards.
ATTTTTTAAAACACTTTTGAAATTTATTTGCCAATCAGTTTCGGATTTCTTGCCTGGAAAATGCTTTATTCCAAATGTTCCCAATTTTTTTTTATGAACAACGTATCCTTATTTGAACTAAATACTATATACTCCATGTGCAAATCAACAGCTTTAATATTTTGTTTGCCATTCGGGTTTTAAAGGCTGAGTTACATTTCATCAAAAAGAAACATGCCATTTGTGTAAAATGTAGGTAGTTTATAAATTTTGTTTTATATTTTTTGAATAATTAGGTACAAAAAACATGTCATGTAGATTAGGCATTACATGTAGAGCAGTATTTAGCACTTTTACGTTTTGACTTGCGACCAACTACGACCAAATGCTGCTAGGTCGAGTGTAAAAGTTTCTATACAGAGATTTCTTTCTGGCTTTGTACTGTGCAATTTTTTACTATGTCGTAAATATGTTGTGATAATGAACCTATTTTCCAATAACTCTCAACATCTAAAAATAGGATTTTCCAATTCTGTCATTCTATCCCAATAAATACGTTTCTTAAAGTATACTCATGAAAAGAACGGAGATTTAATATTTATCTGCAACAGGATGGTTAGGTTTGCCATCTTCCTATGGCAGATTGTCAGCATAACTAGGAAGTACAATTGCACCTATGTACCATTCATTATGATATATCCAAACATCTTTCTATTCTAACATATTAAGTGCGTTGACAATTTTCCGACTCTGAATATGGCAAAACGTTTTTTAGTTACTATATGTATCCATGGCCTAGTAAATGCTCGCTCCCTTGTGCCACTTCTAGTTTTGGAATTATTAACTTTTTGGATAATCAAATTTGCTAATAAAAGTGAACCAGTTTTTTGCTTTTTCTCTAAGTTTCATCAAAATCAATATAAACTTGGTCCACCGGTTTGCCTGCTTCAATAATATTTGACTGATATACCAAATATTGTATCTTAGGTATTTTCAATTGCAATTGTACATACCTCATTATATTTTTGATATCAACTCAATCAATATCTTGCATGTGCATAAATCTGCAAAAAACAATACATGTTTCTGTACATTTTAGTACCGTCTGACGTGGTGACTTTAGCCACACGGATTTCTTTGGGCATGTGGGAAAAAATGTTTCTTGGGTTAATATCTTTCGAAAAAATGATATTTTTTATGAGATAGACTCATAAAATGTTCATGTATTAAGAAACAAACCGCAATGCACTTTTATGTCGAGATATTTTTTAAGTCAGAAATCGTTAAGCAAAGCAAGTACTACAAAACAGTGAAATTAACACAGACAAAATTTTTATTTCCCATCACAGTTGAAGTCATGTGATGGGAAATTATAGATTTGATGACATGATTACGTCACTTCTTAGATGAATCGTTTAAATATTTTAACGATTTATGAACATAAAAAAATTTTTCATGTCCTTCATTCAGGGCCATTATGGAGTTACTTTGGACCAAAAGTAAATAGTGTTTTTCAAGATAGTTTCGGTGCTTTACCGACAATTGTTTCCAAGACTGGTTCTATTCTATCCGTACTTCAAAGATAATCAGGGAAAAATCCGCATTGAAGACTATCTCAGCACAAATTTTACGGATGGACCATCGCCAAATGCGTTTGGAACAATATAGATTTGTATGTCTATCTTGAAATAGCACATATTTGTTGCAATCCATGTATGTGAAAATAGAAAGAAATCCTTCTGTAATACAGGACTGGAAATGAAAAAGGACAACAAATCTACCTAAGGACCAGTTCACGAGACCGCTGAATCCCCTGATGGCAGACATTGAACAAAATAATGCCAAAAATCTGCTAGCAGATTTCTGAAAACATCCATTTCTTGAACGCAGTACATGTGTTACGTCATTTGAAAAGTGTTCGTGTCACTTTGTTGTCGAGCCATTTATCAAATAACTCAAGCGGTTGTAGGGATTTGTTGAATCGCTTGTAGAAAAAAGAGGAGATCCAAGAAATCTATAGATCCAGAAAAAGTGTTCTTTTCTGCGTTGTGTCCGATACACTACCGTTACAGCAGGAGGCTTCAAAGGAAAGTTATCCCTTTCTTTTGAGTGTTAGGTCTGAGTCAGAAGTCGAAACAGACTTTTCACGCAACATGTTTGGTACACTAAATAATATAGTGAAAAAGAGCACGACTAGCAACATATTGCTTGATTGTATCACACGGTATTATGATCATCGCAGAGTCACTATTATATTATTTTCAATGCAATGTGAGATTGTTTGTTCAATGATGTGCTTCTTATTCATTATGAAGATTATAATTTTGATAAATAATGTTATTACATCATTGGAATAAAATAAATCAAATTATGGAATAATGTAAAACTATATTGATATTTTTAACTATGCTTGGATAATGGCGAAAATTTCGCCTAATTTATGTTATCGCCAATAACTCATTTTCTATCTTATACTTAATATAAATTGTTTTTAATTAAACTTCAATGCTACCTGTGTTCGAGAAACCTTCTTGCCTAATAATAGACCTAAGTTAAACTAACAACATTCTTCTATTTTTTAGTACTAACAATATTATTACTAATATCAGGCATCGAGATTAATCCCGGTCCTTGCAAAACTGATATTTCCGATTATTCAGATTTCTTAAATATTATAAATTCAATTAATTCGTTTAAATAATTATATATTTATATATATTAATCAAAAATTCATATAATTAGCTTCTGAACTGGGTACAAACTTTATTTTTGGCATAACTGAAACTTGATTTACAAGTGGCAATGATAACTCATCTTGGTCAATCGACAATTCTAAATTTAATATATTTAGAAAGGACAGAAATCCAACCATTCACTTTAATTAAAGAAAAAGCGAGGGGTGATGTTATTAATACCTAAAATACTCAAACCAAAATTTAGAACTTTTGAAAGTCTTTGGGTTGAAATTCGAACTCCCAACAACAATCTTTATTATCAATTGCTAAATCTCTCCTATTTCTTGCAAATCGAAAATGAATTTTCAACTGCATTGAGTTATACTACGATATAACGGTAATGGGAGACTGAAATGTAACCTTCTAAACGATAACGAAAAAATACTTTCAATATTTCGCTAATAAATACAACAATTCCTTCTAGAAATTACTATAAACTTAAATTTAATTCTGTTCTCAAATCAAAATTATTGCTCTTTACTTTTATTTTCCTTATTTCGACTTTCAAATATAATGTGTATGATTTACTGTTACCAGTACAGTCTTATTTCAATACATATCGATCAACTATGTATTATTCAAGAACATTTCTAACTATGTCATCAAGGCGCGTATGTACTATTAACATCAATTTTAAAAAGTCGTTCTTTATATCTCTTATAATTTTCCTGTTATTAGCTGTAAATGGCATTGAAACTAATCACCTAAATACACGCACTCGAAATATTAAACCAGTTCTTTGCAAAAAAATAATGAGAAATTCATTAATGCATCTATAAAACTTTGGAATCATTTACCTAAAGAATTAGTTACTGAATAATTTAAAGATATTCAAAAACAATGTCAAACGATATTACTATAATTCTAGAAACGAAATAATTGAATTCAACTAACAGAAATTTAAACGCCATAGCCCAATTGTGCAATTTTCTATTTTGTATTAATTTTTGTACAGCTTCATTCAGAGTTGCTATCAGCATTTATATTATATATTGTCAAAGTAACTTCTAAATAAAGATTTCTTCTTTGTGGTTCCACAATGACTGTTTTTATGATTGACATTTAATATCAATAAAACGGAGAATCCATTTTCAAATTGAACAATTAATTCAATATTTTAGAATTTTATATTGAACGGAAATTTAAGCTTAGTGCAAAAACACGCGGTACAGAACTGTGCCATACGTATTCAGCCAAAATATATTAGGGTTGACAATCTAATTGCATCAATTAAGGCTGGTATCATAAAATATCAAAGTTGTTTAATGTTTGACGGAGTTGAAATTCCACCAGATGTTGTTATTACTCACACCCTTGATTTTGGAAATGATGCCTGTGAAATAATCGCCTTTATTAAATACCGATTTCACTGCTATAATGGAAGGAAAGGGGATGGACATTTAATTGGAATTGTATGCCAAGTTACGTAAATGCCAAGCAACATCAGCAGCAGTTGAGAGATGTTTCTCTATGTTGAGAAAACTCTTAGCCTATGACAGAAATCCTAAACACAATAATATATTGAAATTTATGCGCTCTTATTATAATTTAGTGAAGTAGTTGCTTTAAAAATTGACTTATTTTATGTAAGAGTTTTTGTATTTGTTTTATATCTTGTTCTCAGTAATAGAAAAACGTTTTATATTGCTTAATGCGTCATTTTGAAAGACGGATGGTCATTTTCCAGGGCATATTTAACAAATTCCGTTATATTTTGTCGAACAAAATATGGTCATATTTTGTATTTTTAAAGTCATATTTCTGGTAGCCCTGCAAATTACAGTGTTATTATCAAGATGAAGTTGATATTTTTGTGCGTCAGATCAGAGATCTCATGGTAACAGATGCCGCTGTTGTTTCCCATCCCATTCTGCACAAATATATTTGAGAGATTAGGCCAAGCGTAACAATTAATGCCCAAGCCAAAAAACTGCTACCGACTTTGTAAATTTTTTGCACACTTAATATATTTCAGCCGCTTTGTATACCTAAAATTTCTCACTTATATTTTAAAATAAAACATGCTGTGGAGTCATTCTTCGCAAGGCATCAAAATTAAAATATGAAAAATTGTTTTGAATTTTATCTTCTAAAAAGCGATTTTATGACATTTCCCGAAATGGTATCAAAAACTTACCTGTAGAAAATTATACATAGCATTCTCTTCAAATTGTGATAACCGTAATAATATTACTGTTCTTTCAAGTTCAGTCAAACGAGTATTTGTTTCTTGCTCAAATTAAAAAATTGAACAAAGTTTGGATAAAATCACTCAAATCTAAAAAATAATTGATACTAACTAATTTGTAAGATAATTCATAGGAAATTGTCATCCAATAAACAACGTTTAAGTGTTACAAATAACCAAGAAACAGCCAATATCTATGTATACTGGAAGCTACGATTCATAAAAACAGAAGAACAATTGAAGAAAACAATAAGAGCGTACAAGAAAAAATTACAATCTTCGAAAATTTGTCCAGTATTTTCTGCAAGAAGATCATCCAGATGTTTCATAAGAAAATCACATTTTATTGTCTCCTAGTATCATTTATTCATACAATTAATGAACGTTCATCAAGTTCATTTATACATTGGCGAGACTAGAAGGCATATAGAAACTCCGTCATAAGAATATAAAGGACATCTGCAATCAGATATATAGCTACATAATAATAAGAGTCAAAGCAAATTTTTTGCTCAATGTATACAAAATTCTACAAATTAACACATGACAAAAGAAAAATAAAATATAAACATATAAATAACTACAAACTAATATGTACAAAATATAATAATATTATCAATGTTTGTGTGAATGTTTGTGTAGGTGCTCAATGTTGGATGTATGTTTCGAATGCATGAAGTGTATTACCGTCCCCTAATGTATATTGTTTTATTAGAAGAGATTGCTTTAATTTTTTTTCTAAATTTTTTATAGTTTTTTTCTTCGCGTTTCATAATCAAAATTTATTCTACAATTTAATTGATATGTGATGAAAGCCATTAGAATTTTTATCTAAACACAGACATTTTTGCGATCGCTCATTTAATTTAATATAGTCATTAAGGAAAAGGAGAGATGTTTGTAGAGATTTGAATTTAAATAAGATAGATAGCATATGCATATGAATTTGATAGAACGGAGATAATATTTTATATTTATTACGATATACTGATGCTTCGTCATGCTTTTGTGCAAAGTTTAGAGTTTTTATACACCAATTAAATGTCTTTGATAGAAGCATACGATGTTTCGAATTTAGGTTAGTTAAAAGAAAAGAACAGTATTGAAAATGAGACAAACAGAAAGCATGTATCAGTTGTTTATGATAATTGCTTGATATTACATTGCGTAAGTGATAAAGATATCTAATGCCTGCAGTCATTTTTTGAATCTTATTCAGTAGAAATTTTTCAAATTTTAATTCATTATCTATCTCCACTCCTAAATAGCTGACTGAATCACTTTGCTTTATTGGCTTATTATTTATCTTTAGTTCTATATCACTTATTAGATTTCTTTGTGCTTCGGTGAAAAAATTATAAATTGAGTTTTGTCAATATTTAGTTTTAGTTGATTATTTGTAAAATAATTGTTTAATTTTTCTACATCTGTTTGGAGGTTTTTTGTAGCATCAAAAGCATTTTTTGCGGTACTTATTAGGCATGTGTCGTCGGCATATTGGTAAATGTCGCTGTTTTTAACATGTTTTATTATATCATTTACAAAAATTGCAAATAAAATAGGGCCAAGTACAGTGCCTTGGGGTACCCCACGGTCAGTCGTAATATAACTTGATTTTTTACTGTTTAATATTACACGCTGCTGTCTATTTTTTAAAAAGTTCATGATTAAATTAATTGAGTTAGCACCAAAATTAAATTTATAAGCTTGTCTTGCAAAATTTCAAAATTCATTGAATTGAATGCCTTACTTAAATTAAATCTAATAATGCTACACTACTGCAGTTATTATGAGATATATTAGACTTTATTTGTTGAGTAATAGATAGAATTGCGTCTTGGGTGCTATGGCCATTGCGAAATCCAAATTGTTTATGTGATAGGATGTTTTCAGATTTTAGGAATGCGTTTATTTGAACATACAAAAGTTTTTCAAAGAGTTTGCTAAAAGGATGTGTAATACAAATGGGTCTATAATTTTTTGCGTTTAGGTTGTCACCTTTTTTAAATATAGGAGTTATATCTGATTTTTTTAGTAAGTCTGGAAATTCACCATCAATAATACATTGATTAAATGTAATAATAATTGTTCTCCAAAAATAGGAAAAAAACGTTTAATAATAAAAAATGGGAGATTATAAGAAGTGGTTGATTTGTTGGTATCAAGTTTATTAATAATGTTTACTAATTCATTGTAGGTAGCAAGTCTAAAGGAAAATTGTTTTGATTGTTTGAGATTATCAGAATTTTGTTTTTTCTTATAAGGTGGAAAATCGAAATTTCCAAGTTCTTTGAATGTTGAATTTAAATGATTTAGTATTTGAGTTTTGTCCATATTACAGTAGTATTATTCATGTTTAATTCATTTATTTCAGATGAAAGACCTTTAGATTTTCCAATAAATTTATGCACGTATCGCCATTTTTCTCTAGTAGAATTTAATTGATTAAAGAATTTTTGCCGAGCTTTAGATAAATTGTTTGTTCTTAATTGCTTAATTACTTCCTTTGATTTTTCGTAATTGGTCCAATTAGTCTTTGTCGGCTCGGATTTTGCAAGATCAAATAATTTTCGCTTAATTGATACTACTAGTTCACGGACTTGATTATCGTCGGTGCTTGAAAAAGGAAATTTAATTGCTTTGATCTTAACCCTTCGCTTCTTAATTGGTGCAACACTGTTTAATGCCTTGTAGATTGCTTTTGCAATGTAATTAATCATTTTAGGTCCAGAATTTAACGTGTAAATATAGTTAAATGGGTGTTTCTTAGGGCCTTTTCCATTTTTTCATCAGAGTAAGATGAATAGTCCCTTGCATATATGAATTTAAATTGCTTGTTTTTAATAGTTTTGTTACTAATATATGCACACAGTGCATGATCACTAAATGATTCAAACATTAAGGATTTGAAGGAATCATCAGAATTAGTAAAAATTGTTCATTCATAAAACATGTAAATTATTTTTAAGTGTATACATAACATTAAAAAATAAATTGGGCTTGAAAAAACATTTTTCTATTCAGCACGCTGCATAGATTGTAGTGCATTATACACTCTTTATAGGAATTACAAAAAACCAAGCCAAGAATTAATGATTCTTAATGATTCATTCAATATGAGGCTCAAATAGCCTTACATGCTACCTAAATTTCTAAAGGTCAAATAGTATTTCAAAATTTTAGTTAAAGATGCATCTAAAATGTTTTTTCTAGATTGTTATAAAATATTTACCGCAAACTAAATCTTTGATAATAAATATCTGAAAAATAATTTCGTTCCTTTGAAATTTGCATCCTATAAGTGATTTCAAAGTATTTCACAATGATTAAAAACATTTGAACATATGTTTATGATTTCACACACTATAGAGATTAAAAGATTCTAGCGCATTACTTCAGATGATAAAAAGCTAGGAAATTACTCAAAAAGCAATTGAATGGAAACAAAGTAGTTTTTCAACAAAAGCAGGTTTGTAAAACATCACATTTGGAAAAACAATACTTGCCCCACTCTTAAAGAATTCCTCTTGGTGCCCTTGCCACATGTGGTTTTTCTAAAACGAGAAGCATGTAGATTGAGTCAATACATTAATAGCCATTGACCTTGGTTTTTCCTTGCAGGTATTTGAGCGACTGTTGCCAACCAACGATATATAGAATGAAATAGTGGTCTTTAATGTCTCTATCGTTTAACAGTAAATAAGTGGTTATTAATTATTCTATGTAGTTTAGATTTTGTTTTTAGCCTTTGTTACATTGCTCCTTTGTTTACTGAAAGACATTATCATTCATATATTAATTTATTGTAAGTAGCTCTATCTATCTTATATTTTACCGCCAGTGGTAAAATATAAATTTTAAACGTGTAGTCGTCTGGCATTGATTCTAATAATGACTGGTTACATTTACAAAATACATTAGAATATAATATAATATAAACTACTTTAGAATAAATTGCCTTCTTTATATATCTCAATGCAAAAAAAATGGCCATAGCCTGTAGATATTTAACCACGAATAATTCCTTTACAAGGCATTTAGCCGAAAATCTCTTATAACAAAAATGGTAGACAAACGTCCCTAGATTCAACTGGTAGCACGCACAATACGATTACCTGTCAAGTACCTGTCAACAGTTAGTTTTGCCTCGCATAACTGCAATGCATCAGTCAAAGCCAGACACAATTGAATTTCTGTACAAGCACGTGTCAAAGGACCGTGAGTTTTTGCGAGAATGTTCTGCAATAAACGGCCGAACTTTTCGTATGAATATTAAAAAGTTGGAAGAAAGTGGGACGGGTTAGAAAGAAAGCGCGGACGTGGCCGATCTTTAAAAATCACTGGAAATGAGAAAAAGCAATTTACGCAATTTTCCTTGAAAAATCAGCATTTTCAACAGAAGAGGTACGCTAAGTTTTTGTTCAGAAGGCAAGGCAACTGGCGTTACTAAAAAACTGGGAGAATTAGGCCCTCAAATTGCCGATGAAACCCACAAGCGCAAACGTTTGAAGTTCACTTCCATACTGGAAAAGCTATCCATTTGAGGATTTCTTCCTATCTAACGAATGTGTGATCCAGGTCTATCGGAATAAGGTCGCGTTATGGAGTCCACGTAGGGGGTTGGGAGAGTGCGAAAGGGGTTTCCGAAGTTTTTCCCCAAAATCATGGTTTGGGGTGCTCTCTCATATCGAAGTTTTTACCTCTTAGTTTTGAAACAAATGATTATCAACAGTAAAAATTATTGGCAGATCGTCCAGAAATTTGATACACACATGCTAATTTAGTTTATCCAGCCGGGTGGATTTTGGAGCTGGATGACGCGACTCCTCACACATCAATGCAAACTTGTGAGTTTTTTTAGGAAAATTCCATCCAAATCTTGCAATGGCTGCTAAGTTCCTCGGATATTTATCCAGTGGAGAACGTTTGGAATATCTAGAAAATGCCTTCAATTTCTTGACATTTGGAGCGCTGCATAGAAAACAAATCAGCTCTAGAGAAAAACTAAATTACCTGTGTTTAATGTTTTCATTTACCTTTTTCACAGAATTTTTGTTTTCATATTTATTTAAGCATTTGGTAATGTACGATTTTCCAGTTTCCATTTTTTTTGCAATGAGGTATAGAATAATTATTTAGATATGTTTTTTTTCTACTGCTGAATCAGGACATTGCAGGACAATATTAAAACAACATCAATAAAAAAGTGTTGTAAGTCACATCTTTAGTTTAAATTATTGATGCAGCGGAACATCAATGCGAAATGCCTCCGTTTCGTTCACAAAATTATAAACTCTAGAATTAAAACTAAATTTGGAAAATGTGCAGTTTCTTAACTTCTGCTTTCATGTTCCAATTTGCACTTTTTTATTTTTCTTTTACATTTGAATTCGAAAGTTGCAAAATTGCGCTATATAAATTTAGTTTATTTTTGTGATTATCAAATTTATGAATATTCAAATCACCCTAGTTATAATTACCAGGAAGTTCTGGAAGATTGTCTTTTATTGTAAAATAATTCAATCATCTGAAGCAAAACAAGGTTGTAATGAAAACAAATTAAGACAAGATCTGAAAAATTAAAAGGATACTACGATATGCCTTGCTGAGGAGGATAAATTCTAGAAAAATTCATCAAATCCATTCATCAAAGTAAACGACCATAAAACGTCTATCTTAGAAAATCAAATGTCATCATTTGGAAAAGAAAACGTAGTTAACATAATTGGAATATGGAGTGGTCATTTATATTGGGGTAAAATTGGTACATTTTATTTCTCGGAAGTACTCTATTTTTAAAATATGTAAAATGGCGAAATGTGGCTTTCTACAAAATTTAAACTTTTGCCAATTACCAAATTGAAAAGTTTTCACTTTTTCACGTTGATCACCTGATGTTTAACCATGGAACTCTTGATACAAAGAGATGACACCGTTTGATACAAAATAATGTGTAGTGGTTTAATTTTACCACTAGTTGGCGTAATTCACTGTTATGTATACGTATTAAGTCTGCGTGCAGTAAAAATGCTGAATGCATGTTCTGCTCCGTTATACAAATGTGGATATTATAACTATGACTGTGTATTTTATCGATTACCCTCTGATAATACCGAAAGAAAGAGATGGATAGGTGCTATCCCAAGAGTCTACAACATATAGTGCTTTGTAAATCTCACTGAAGCTTATCAATGGAAACTATAAAGAAGGGTCGTGTACGTCCTGCTAAACCTCTACATCGATTCAAGACGTTGTTAAATTGAAAAGTATTTTTCGAAAAATCTTTTCATTCACTATTTCAGATACATAAAAAATAAAAGGGATATATAATTTTATCTTTTGCATAATTCATTCCGAATATGCAAAATTTCTAAAAAAATATTGATACATGAGCCTGTTGAATAACTCGCATTATTTTCTCAATCTAAATGTATAAATATTTATTCATAATTAAGTAAATGATTATTTTTAAAAAAATAAATATTTTTAAAATTTTATATTTGCTATAACATGTACAATGTGAATATCGACTTGCGTAGTCCCATGTTGTAGCGGTTAGCACCTTGGACTTTGAATCCATAGACCCGAGTTCGAGTCTCGGTGGGACATAATTTTTTTATTATATTTAAATACTGTATTAAAAAATCACATTCTTGCCTCATATCAAAATATAAGAAATCATTAATATTTTGTTATAATCTATCGATTTCTAGTATCTTGTGAAATTGAAAAGTATTTTTCGAAAAATCTTTTCATTCAATATTTCAGATACATAAAAAATGAAAGGGATATATAATTTTATCTTTTGCATATCTCATTCCGAATATGCAAAATTTCTAAAAAAATTTTGATACATGAGCCTGTTGATTAACTTGCATTATTTTCGCAACCAAAATGTATAAAGATTTATTAAGAGTCAGAGCAAATTTATTGCGCATTATATGTATACAATATCTACAAACTAACACATGACAAAAGAAAATAAACATGAACAAATTACTACAAATTAATATGTACAAAATATAATAATATTATCAATGTTTGTGTGAATGTTTGTGTAGGTGCTCAATGTTGGATGTATGTTTCGAATGCATGAAGTGTATTACCGTCCCCTAATGTATATTGTTTTATTAGAAGAGACTGCTTTAATTTTTTTCTAAATTTTTTATAGTTTTTTTCTTCGCGTTTCATAATCAAAATTTATTCTACAATTTAATTGATATGTGATGAAAGCCATTAGAATTTTTATCTAAACACAGA
>CABFPE010000179.1:238347-256722 GCA_900660155.1 Hofstenia miamia | reverse complement strand
CTTCTGGAACGATGGTTGAGTCCACATCACCATCTCAGCTCAACTGGGATTAATTATGTATGCCCTACGTTAGCTCGGTGTGTGCACTCAAGTAAAGTTGTAACTGACTTAAACTCAGAGTTGTAAAGTGTTTGTTGTTTTCATTTAATAAAGCAACCGGGCATTGACACTAACTGCATGTAATAATATAACTAACATAGCCATTACCGTAAAACTATCGGCTTAATTATACAGATAACAAACTTGCAGTTTCCTATACCTACATTTAATAGTATTACATGTGAGGTCATTTATCGAGTCAATTATAGTCGAGTCTCCTACATTTAAGAATATATAAATATCCCTAAGTGTCGACTATCCAGTCGTTTCAGGCATTGATTATTTCTTACATGTGTTGATCGGTAGTCAGACTAGGCAAGAATCGAAAAACTCCTAACCGTAACATAGGTGCACTTTCGTGACTGGCACAAAGACCCTAGAATCGATCCCGTGATGGATTCCAGCCACTACTAAACACAACTTGCCTAGCTGCACATTTAATTAAATAATCAAACCAGATAAAGTAGAAATGAAAATTAAATAAACTCCGAAGAATTTATTGTTCATCAAAATTATGGTTGAATCAAAGCTATTTATAAAATTTCTACAAAAAGTACCTGCCGATTTTAAAATTCAAATGATTCGTCTGCCAATATGGCTGTTCATACGTAAGCGTTAGTTTGCTCAATTTAATTTGTCAATTACCTCTTGATCGGCTAACAAGTTTCTTATTTTGACCAATATTAAATCTTAGTTGCATTTTACAAAAATAAACTAAAGTTCATTAACTAAATTTTTTACAATTAATTTCAATTGATAATCATTCGACGTTATTCAGCTTTTAGTTGCCTTTTTTGGATGATGCTACACTAAAGGTGACTTCTAAGAAATGGAGTGCAATGTAAATTAGAAATTATTTTTAGTGATATTAGATTTGTAAATATATTATCTTAATCAAGTGTATAAAACAGGTCAGAAAAGGTACAGCAAAAACTAGTTTGGCTAAATGTCATTTGCTTGGGTTAGTCAAAGTAGCCAAAATAGAAATTGAAAATTTAAATAAATTGTTAATTAAGTACAAATTGACAATGACAACCTGTAAGTGGTTTTAGTATTTTATTGGATACAAGTAACTCTTTAACTGGAAGATTGAAGTTGTGAAGTTGTGACAATTCAGTTTTAATAAACTTTTAGTGGAGTTTAGTTTGTCCTTTAATTGTATTAAATTTATTCAGATAGAATAATAAATTCAAGTAGTGAAATATCTTCATGGTTATTGTGGTGGGGTAATTGCATGATGGACAATGATCAGTTAATTAACATCTTATTATATATAACTTATGCATTATTACTTATCTACAAATTACTTGATGGTGAATTTGGAATGAACAATTTACAATGATCAATGATTAATACAAATATTGCTGAATATGAACTTAGACCTATTTTATATGTCATTTACTTAATTAATTAATGATCAATCTGATGTCTGTGCATTTGACAAAGGAAACTGAACTCATCAGTTATTGACTAAGAAAAATTACTTGATATTTGTTAAGAAATATTAAATTTGTATGAAATAACTAAAAAAGGAGATGAAATCTGTATTTTAGATATCAAAAGTTCATTTACACTCTAATTGTCAATTGATGTTATTTTGCTCAATGTACAATGCATTAACTCTGTGTATTAATTTGATAATCATGTTAACTGCAGAAATCCAAGTGGGAGAGCATTAGTCATTCATCTGCTGTAGCAAAAATTGCACTCCTTCATTGTGAGCTGTTTGATTCTACAGCATTAGTAAACCTAAGCAAAACAATGTTAGCTAATAGCTTGGCCTGTGAACATATTATAGATATGGTTTGTTATATGCTAAACGTACTCACAACTTAGGGGTCAATTCTACTGATGATTTAGTATTTATGAAACTGTTACTCTTAAGAGTAGTCATTTATCTTGCAAATAATCTGGGCCTCAGCAAGAATATGTGATTTTACAGTAGAATTATGAAAGCTATTTAAGGATTTTCAGTCTCTTCATCATAATATAATTTCTGATTCCTATATTCAATAACCTATTTACACAATAAATTCAATTTCATGATAATTCCTAAAGTATGGTTTATACTATAAAAATGATCTCAAACATCAAGGTGAAAAGAAACACTGAAAAAAAGTACTCAACTAAGAAAAAAATTTTTTGTCACACAGTGTAATTAATGTTTAATAATGAAGCAGCATGAAGCACATTTTAATGCTGAATTGTATTATAGAAAAGCAATCATTAATCAAATCCATATAAGGCTCTTCAAAAATACACACTAGGATGGATATATAGAATATATCCAGTAAAAATAAAAAAAGAACATCTTGATAGAACTTAACATAGCTGTTAAATCTAAAGTAAAAATTTAAGCCTTACTATTGTAGCATAATCCAAACAACATGCTGCTAATGAAGAAAGAAGAACAAATGATTAGTTGAAACTAAAATCAAATTATAATTATTTAGAAAAACAATGTAATTTCAATTATCAGAATTATCTTTGTAAAATGCAACCAAGTAATAATATATCAAATTAGTACTTGTTGTCGAATTTGACAAAACAAAGGGGGCGAATTCACTTCCATTATTTTCAGCCATTTTAGTAGACAAATTAAATTTGAATTTCAAACGACAGGTACTTTTTCAAGTTAACTATAAATAGAGCATAAATCAGTTTGGAATTCTTTGAAAATCTTATTCTTAGATTTTATAATGGTTTGATTCTTTATACACAATGTCAAGCTAAACCATAAATGCAGTAGTAGTGGTTTGGCAACATATAGGAGCAACTCAAGGGTCCTTGATCCAAACCATGAACCTGCATTTATGTTAGGTGTATGAATAGGAGTTTTTCTCTGTTTAGCTGGCTATTGATTCAATCATTTACATGTAATCAATAATCAACATCTGTAAGAAAGGGCTGGATAGCCTAATGTAGGTTATACATATTTTATCTGATAGGCTTAGGTAACCTATAATATACAAATAAATTGACTGAGCATGTATTATGTTATTTAAATGTAAGGTAGGAAGCTGCAAGTTATTATGTAACTTAATTATATTAACTTAATTAAAGCCAATAGTTTTCAG
This sequence comes from Hofstenia miamia, assembly GCA_900660155.1. Lineage (NCBI taxonomy): Eukaryota > Metazoa > Xenacoelomorpha > Acoela > Hofsteniidae > Hofstenia > Hofstenia miamia. The sequence goes on along the minus strand of CABFPE010000179.1, from coordinate 253,546 downwards.
TAATTGCTGAAGTAATAATTATTAAGCAGCTAGTGACATTGCAAGGTTGTGAAGTGAATTAAATACACAGTACAAATTGAGTTTAAGTCAGTTACAATTTGCATTAAGAACTACACTGAGTTAAGATAGGGAACACATAAGAACTTTGTTGAACTGAGGTTTTAAGCCACCTAGATTGGCTATGGAAACACAAATGAAATGATGCAGAGATCAGAGTCAGCTGGAGGCCACAGTTAAACCATTCACAGAGCAGAGCTATGATGGTGGAGTACCTAAATAGTATTCAGTTATTTCAGTTAAAGAAAGAATAGCAGAAATAATACAATAAATGGCTAATATGAGTACATCCCTACCCCCAGTTGAAGTGAAACAATAGCTTAAGAGAACGATTTAACCTACATCAACACTTGGTAGTGGATGCTATATGGTGACCAACAGAATGGAGAAATAAATACAAAACACAGACAGGGAACACCAAGGCGTACAAAGAGAAAAAAACAGATAAATTCATCAACATAAAAAACAAGGATGGGAAATCCAAAAAGGTAAGAGAAAGGGATATAAAATGCTATGCTTGCTGACAAAAGGGGCACAGGAAGGATGAGTGCAGAAAACAAATCAACATGATCAGAGAGGAAGAAGCATATTACAACAACAAGGATGTAATTGAATCTGAATCAGAATTGGTAGAGGATCCCCAAACAGAGGAAGAATCAGAAAACTAGTCAGAGCGCCAACTCAAAAAAACTGAGCACCAATAATGATTATGATGAATTTGGATAACATTAATATGATAACAATAACAATAATTGGGATTTTAACAAAAGCAACAATTGATACAGGAGCAGTGACATCAATAATAATGGATGAGTGCACAACAAAATTGGGATTTAAATGAGATGAATTACAGTGTTCAAACAAAAGACTAATTAATGCATCCAGAGAGTACATAGATACAAAAGGGAAGATTGAGGCAGTACAGATTAGAATAGTGAACACAACCTTTGAGCAAACACTAGTGGTAATAGATACCCACAACAATTTACTGCCCTATGAGGTACTATTAGGTGATTTCCTGACAAAAATGGATGTGTAATAAATTATGCTGACAGAATGATCAAAGTACAGGAAGAGGAAATGGAAATCAAAGAACAAGAAGGAAACCTGTCAATGACAGTCTTCAAGTTGGAAGAAGATATTAAATTGCAACCATATCAATGGAGCATGCATGGAGTGCAAACAGAAGACACAATAACAGCAGATATAATGATTTACAACAACAAAGGAATTAATTCAAAGAGAGTGTTGATGCTGTCAAGTGTATGTGTGATAAAAAATAGCAGAGGAAAAGTACCAATACTTAATGCAATGAATCAGAACATCAATGTGAAGAAAACAAACATATGAATATTCAGACAGTATGTCAGATCTAGTATCAAAGCTATTTGGAGAGCAATGGAAGACATCAATGAGCAGAGTAGTTTGTATGCTCAACTCAAGGACTTACAAATGAAAACAGGAGGTACTCCACACTGCTGACTCAAGGGTGAGTGGATGGAAACCATTGATGTAGCAAGTACTCCCCACAGCCTAACTGTGTACTAAATATGCCTAACTACAACAAAACAATTATACTGGACTGTGATGCTAGCAAGGTAGTGATTGGAGTAATGCTGGGACAAATAAAAGATGGCAAGGAAGTACCCATACAATTCTTTAGTCACAAGTTGAAACCAAGTGAAGAGAGTTATGGGTCAACAAAATTGGAAATGTTGGCATTGATCAAGAGCATAAAAAAGTTTAGACACTTCCTAATAGGACGACAATTTAGAATTCACACTGATAGCAGTAGATTGGCATGGCTCAAGAAGTTTTCAGGTGATAAATTGGGAATAGTCTCAAGATGATCAAATACCTAAATGAATTCACCTTCACAATTGAACACCAAAGAGGAACACTGCACATGAATGCAGACTTTTGGACAGCTCTTCCTGAGTATCTATTCTCCTGATTATATCTCTTGCATTGTCTTTCATGCATATTCACCCTTTTTCAATGACTTGTCCTAAGAATATGATTTTTTCCTTTAGGATGTCACACTTATTTCTATTGATTCTCAGGCCAGCTTTTTGAAGGATTGATAATGTTCATTCTAATTTCTGCAGTTGTTCCTTGATCATGTTGCTCATCAGGATGATGTTGTCAATATATGTGTTCACTCCGTCCTCCATCTTGTGTTTTTTATTTTTCAGCACTTTTGTTATGTATCTTTGAAATGTTGTGGGCGCATTGCAAAGACCAAACACCATGTATATCCATTTGTATAGGCTGTAGGGAGCTATGAACACCATTTTCTCTATGTCTTCCTCTTCCATTCTCACCTGCCAGTATGCTTTGCATAAGTCTATTGAGGTGAAGTACTTGTGTTTGCTTGCTTTGTATAGCATGTCCTCTATCCTTGGCAGTGGGTATGAATCTTTTTTGTTACCTCATTCAACTTCCAGAAGTCTATGCATAACCTGTGTTTGTCTCCCTGTTTCATGAATACTGTAGGTGCAGCATATGGGCTTTCACTGGGTCGTATTATTTTGTTATCAATTAATTCATTGAGTATCCTGTTGTATTCGTCCTTCATCTGTTCCAGCACTTGCCTTACAGGTAGTTTTATTGGTTTTTTGTTGTTGTAATGATCTTGTGTGTTTTGCCAATTGCTTGTCCCACACTTATTTCTCTGTAGTTAAATATTTGTTTGTGTTTCTCTAGCACCTCTCAAAGTTGTTGCAATTGTGCTGTGCTCAGGAGTTGGTATTCCTCTTCAGCCAATTCAGGTATTTTGTACTGATCTTCTTCTTTGGCTTTCATCCCTCTGCCCTTGAGTTGGCCATGGGGAGTACTAACTACATTGATGGTTAGGTGTCAACCACAATGAGGTCCATGTGAAAACATTCCTGATGGATGAGTAACTAGAGATTGTTAATATGGCCCTTCAGTGAAATAGTATTCCCTGAAGCATCCAATAAACGAGTGGTGGAGGGTAATAAATCTCTCTGGAGACAAAGCTTATCTCAACAGGTGTCACTGATGATGGATACAGAAGCTCCTGTATCAATGGCGGCATTAATTAGCAGTCCATTCATGTCCACAGGGATGACATTAGTGTGTAGCAATGAAGTTATCACAAAAACATCATGCACATGGTTTTCAGGAGGCAGCACTCCAACTAATTTAAATGGTTGACAGACTCAACCAGGGTGTTGGGAGTACACACTTCAACAGAAGGTTCATTGATGATGATACCATCCCCACTTGCAACTAGGTGGGGCCCCACACTGGGTACAAATGTGTTCTGACTGTCTTTCAGTGTCTGTCTTTTTCTGCACTGTAGTAGAACTTGACCAGGTTAATGACTAGGTTGTGGGTTGACCTGACTTCAGGTCGCCAGCATCTCTCTCAATGCACATAGTATTCTGGAGCATATAAACAATGCTAATCACCTTCTTAATAATGGAGTTCAAATCATCTTCCAGATCACATTTAAGTTTGAGGCTGCTCCTGATGGTAGAAGGAAATCCCCAACAAATGTAAGAGAAGAGATTGTGTCTTGAATATTCTGGAGTTAACATACTGAGGCAGAAGAGTCTATTGACTTGCCTTACATAGGTTCTCAAAGATTGCATAAGAGCCTCTTATATTGGTGTATGATGTGAGGCGCTTTGTAGTGGTCCTCAAAGTGACCAATGAGTAACTGGTAATTTGTCTTAACTTCCCTATCCAGCATCATATACTGATTGTACACAAGGCCTTGAAGGAACATGGGAAATTGNAATGCATGTAGTATTCTGTAGCATATAAACAATGCTAATCACCTTCTTAATAATGGAGTTCAAATCATCTTCCAGATCACATTTAAGTTTGAGGCTGCTCCTGATGGTAGAAGGAAATCCCCAACAAATGTAAGAGAAGAGATTGTGTCTTGAATATTCTGGAGTTAACATACTGAGGCAGAAGAGTCTATTGACTTGCCTTACATAGGTTCTCAAAGATTGCATAAGAGCCTCTTATATTGGTGTATGATGTGAGGCGCTTTGTAGTGGTCCTCAAAGTGACCAATGAGTAACTGGTAATTTGTCTTAACTTCCCTATCCAGCATCATATACTGATTGTACACAAGGCCTTGAAGGAACATGGGAAATTGTGCTCCAGCAGCGTCTTGAGTGGTTTTATACTGCTTCATTGTAAGCTTGAACAGAAAGAGCCACTCATTGAACAACTGTGAAATTTCATCAATTTTGCCAGTAAATTTGGGCAATGCTGAATGTCTATTGAAAAGGTTTGATTGCTCATTCCCTGGTGCTTCAGTAGGCAGAATAGACTGAGTGAAGCATGGTCCACGAGTTGTTGAAGGCCTGATAGGGTCACTTGGAGGAGAAGATGGAACAATTGTAGTAGTGGGAGTAACTGAGATGTTAATGGGTGCCAGAGCCTCAACTGTTACACTTGGGGTATAAGAACATGGCATAGCTACTATATTAAGTGTTGCAACTTGAGAAAGGGTAGACTGAGTGAAGGTAGGTGCTCCACTAGTAAAGAGGCAATGGGGGTAACCAAGTGTGGCATCACAAGGGATGGCATAGGTGCTGACACAGCATTAGAAAAGTGGGCAGACATTACCTGTGAAATAATTGTTGTGAACTTTTCTGAAAGAGCATTGAGAGCTTTATCCAAAAGAGTGTGAGTTACATATTCAGGTTCCTCTGGGGGAGTTGGAGGAGCTTGTGGGAATGCTTCCTGAATTCACATCTCCAAGGCTGAGATTGAGTCAAGCAGGCATCTCTTGCATTGCCAAGCAGTGGTTGCTTGTTGTCTCATTTCAGCTTGTAGGGGGTCAAAACAGGCTTTGCAGGAATGGTGCTGTGAGATTTGTTCAGCTAGGGCTTCTATGAGTTGTTGAACTTCCAGTGATGGTGACTCAGAATGAGGTGATGGGGGTGTATACATAAGAAACAGATTCAACAGTGTGGCAGGAATGGGGGTCTCTTCCAACAAAACTTCAGAGGTTGTGGATATACCAGAAACAGGTTTAGTGGGAGTAGGAGTGGGTAAAACAACAACAGAATTAAGTCCAGCAGTGTGAGGGACAGCATCCAAGCTGCCAGCACTCACACAGGGGAACCCTGAGTGGGAGTCTCATTATGAGAATTAGAAAAATCAATGTCCATAACGTAAGAGAAAAAGGTTCCAAATAACAATTCCAATAATGAGGGAGAAATGTCCAACTTTGTAGGAGAAATAAAAGCACTTAACAGATGGTAGCAGGGCATAGGTACACAATCCAAATTCTAGAAAAATGAGACTAACCAATATAGCACTAAGAACAATAAGAATAGAATCAGAGCTTGGTGACAGCATCAAATCACAGAGCTGACACATGCAAAATTACATATACAGTGAAGTTGCACATTGATAGCTGGTGAAATAGATCATGGTCAGGGGAAATCCATCCCAGCTGACACACACCCAGTAGAATACAAAACCAAATACAGTAAAGAAACATCATAACAGTTCTGTTTCACTTCACAATCACCAAGTGAAAAATGGGCAACCACTTTGGTAAGCGCACAGACTTCACAACTGGAGTACATCTCTGAATGTTGATCCATCCACAGACAGTAACAGAATGGAGTAGATAGCTTAACTGACACTCCAGAGTGTCCAAGAATCACATCAGGGTCACCATGTAGAATCATGGGGTGCATCTAGCAGCTCAAGCAGTACAAAGGTTGCAGAAGATTACCATTGCCAAGAGCAACCCACTTTCTAGTAAAACAAATGAAGATTGGTAATTCATCAATTTCATTGCAGAAAAAAGTAATTCCAAGACAGTTAAAGTAGCGACCAATTCACACAGCATCACACCAAAGCCAAGCCTTTAGAATCCATCCTTACAATCCAAGGTGCTAATCGTGTGTCTCTAGTTTTAATTTCTAGCTCAATACAAAATAATTTATCTCAGTGTTTATCTTCTCAGCTCATTTAATATAGATAGTAATAAACATGTAGTTACCACATATTTGTGTTTGCCAATGGCATAGTGTATTCAAGGTGTGTTATAATTTGTACATGTTCAATCAATAGGTAGAAGTTCTTTTATTTCCATGCCTATACCTAGCCTAAAGTGACCACAATATATGCTCACATCTTTCAAGGGGTGAGTTATTGCCCCAGGCACAGCATTATTGCCAGATCTTACAATTTCATTATTATAAAATTCATACCAGAGCTAAAATGGTTAGTAAAATATAATAAAAGAAAAAAGGAGTAGCATCCAGTGAGAATGAAATTTATTTGACATTTGCATACAATTGTATTCCCTATTTATACAAAAGTAGGTAAATATTTACCATTTTTACAAAAGTTAGTTTCCCTCACAAATTAACTGAGCAATTATACGTAATTCTAAAGCTCTGAGGGGACAATCATTAACTTTGAATCTTAGGTTCAAAATAATCACAAATTAACTATTCATTAAATAAAATAGCACCAAATTAATTTGAGAGTGCCTAAAAATTAGAGTAAAATAAAAAGAGGCCCTGAGTGACTCTATATTATACCTGCAGACATACCAGTATCAAATAAAAATCAGGAACATTAGCAATTTGTATAACACCTTGATGATATAAATTTCTGTATTATATTTGTAAATAGCAAACCAATGTGATGCATAATTATGATTTTTCCAGATTCCTGGTCCCCTTTATTAATATACTCAATTATTAACTGCTTTTAATGCAGGGATGTCATGAGAGAGCTGACTCCCACTCATTGTTGCCAGCTAATTCTACATTCTATTAAAATACATATAAAAATTACATTCAAAATTTTAAAGTTATAAACAGCTCTCAATTACTGCTAAAAGGAATAGATTAGTCTGCCAGCAAATACAATGAATACTATCTGATTGGGAAATCTATTAGATATATAATAAAAAATTAGAAAACAAATAATGAATGTAGAGTCACTCATGGCCTATTTTTTCAAACTTATTATTTTTGGCACTCTGAAATGGTGTTGCATCTTATTGACGTTTTGATTCTTTGATTTGCAGCTACTATTTGTATTGTAGAATCAGTGGCTGGTAGGGGAACTTAGCTAGAAACTTAATTGACTCCACAAAAGGTTTGAATAGCGTTTACTGAACAGCCACGATTCCAAGTAACAGGTTAACAGAGAACTTATAACATATAGATCTAACATTGGTAATTCATCCAAGTAACAGAACTACTTTTAGGTAAGAACCAAGATGACCAATTCCTATGGCTTCCAGCCGAAGCGGAACATCCAGAAGTAAAGTGCTTAACCTATTGACTGGTGCTACCCTATTTGTCTCACTTGCTTAATTTCTATCTCACTTCAAAAATACAAACTCTCATTTTCATTGTTATCTCTCAGCTCACTATTAAATAATCTGTAATTGCCAGATATTCGTGCTAGCCAACGGCATGGTATCATCACAGTGTAAGGTTTTATAAGTGCATGTACGTGTTGAAATACGAATGAGAGATTTATTATTTCCTTATACATAACCGTATACGTAACTTAATGGACCACAATTCGGACTGGGTAGTCAAAGGACCCCCAGAAGCAACGTGTCGCCCCGTGCTCGTGAAAGCACTCCCGAATTGTCGCCGACTTAAGCAATAAGTTTCATTTAAAGTAATAAATAAATAAGAAATACAACGGTAAAGACGGCAGTTAAGAGTAGACAAAGTCTATTGAACATTCACTACAGTTGTCTCAGTTTATATACAAAAATTATTATCATTACCTGCCTTTGTTTACAACTTTTTGATAGCAACGTAGTTTAACATGATCAATCTTAAATTCCCTCGCAAAATTAAATTTGAGCAAAATAAAAGCACCAATGAGGGGACATCAATTAAATGATAACAAACTAAAATCGAAATTAATCGATACGTCATGGTGACGTAATAATACAAAGATATAATCGAAAGAATAAATTCAACAGAATCCCCGAGCGACTCTACATGCCCCCCTTGCTCAAATTAATTTTCGGCTAACAGTTGAAGGGCTGGCCCAGAAACGATACTTTGAGTAGCCACGATCATCTTTATTGCAAGGTCACCATCCCATGTTGTTACTTCCGAATAGCTGGCTTCTCGAGTTAATTGCATCAGCACCTCCCTTTGCGTGACCACTTTGTCTCTTAATCGTAGGAACCTTATGGTAGGCATTCGATTGCTGACTGGGCAGTTTCTCTGGAGATTGTTTAACCGCCTAGTGAAGGTGTCGTAGAACTGCTCGTAGAGTCAGAGGCCTTTCAGAGCAATCATGAGCGTCATAGTTGCGTCCGTATCAGAGGTGTGAGCATTGTCGGCACTTATTTCAGTGTCTGGGTAGAAGTGAAGGAAAACCTGTTGAAGGGATCCCATTGTGGTGACGTGGTCTACGAAAAGCGAGCAGTACTCTTGGACTTGGCTCAGCGTCATTTCTTCTGGATCAGAGATGTTTGCTCAAAGCATTGTGATGATCTCGATTCGTTTGGTGACATCGTAGTATCGGGTCACAGTTTCAACATTGTTGATCCACATGAGATCTCTGGCTGCCTGAAAGAGGATAAGGACGCGGGGTTGTAGTGCAGCTAGTTTTTCCTGGATCGTCCTCAGTTGCTGATGGATCGGGAGTCCCCTCGTAAAAATATCAGTTATCGTTAGTTTACCATCAATGAACACGTGCTCGGCGTTGTCTCCCGCGATGAGTTTTTCACGTGCAGCTTTGTACTCACTGGTCCTGCTTGCTTTGATGGCTTCCAACTTGTTGCTGACGAAGTTGATCCTATCAGGCAGTTGCGCGGCGACTTTCTTCTTAGGTTTTCGGACCTTCCACTTCAGTTGTATCAATGGAGTCTCCACTGTAGGCGGAGGGATGCACAATAGATTGGAGGTCTCTATCCTTTTCTCCATTTCACTGAAGCTTGACTGGGAGGCTAATGTGGTGGTTCCGATTGTGACGGGATAATTTATACGTGCATCCTTCACTGTGTCCCAGAATCTTCCTCGCAACCCTTTTGGTCGTAATTGTTCGATCTGTTGGCAGGACATGCGTAGACGAGAGGTGGTGCATTCCACATCCAAAGCAACGTGTCGCCCTGGGGACTGCAGAATGACCAACTCCTCCTTCGTGAACATTTCCGTGAGGCACCATTTCATTAATGAGAGGACATCTTTATCATGGTTGTCGACCAGAACTCTCTGCTGTACTGTGAGATCGTCGAGGAATTCACTTGGGTCTCGTTCAATCATTAAAATACGTTCGTCCTCTGTTATGGACCACTGAGGTGTCGGCTTGGGAGAAATGGTGGAGCCTCCGAACTTTTCTAGGTTGACCCTCTCAATCAGATTGTGAATGTGAGGGGACATTTGGATTGCGGATGACGATAGTAACTCTTCTTCTCGGAAGAACTGTTCCGGTGTCTTCATGACTTGGTCGAAGATAGTGATGGGGATGATTCTTCCTTCCTTGCTGACGTGCTGAGCCGATTTGCTGAACTGATCGTACCCACACTCGGGGTAGTTCATTTGCTGCGTGCTAACCAAGAGTTCGTTTTTTCCATGTACGTCGAACTTTGAGATCTGTTCACGAAATTGTCTTGTTGACCCTGGCATTCTCTCTACGAATCTTCTTGTACTCAGCAGAGCGTTATCAGACGAGAAGATAGCGAATTTCGTCTCGGCTGTGGCTCCCCACATATACTTTTTGACGGTATCTGAGAAAATGTTTATGTCCGACGGACAGATACCGAGTCGATTACTGATTAGCATGATTGACATCTTACCAATCACACTGCTCGCCCCCACCAGTCTGGCATAATACTTTTCGAATTTATCCATCGCGCGTTTGGTCTTTCCGGGGGATGACGGAGGGCTGCATTTGTACAGAAGCCAATTCTTCACCTTCCAAGTTAGCAGGCATACAGCTATTTTGTGTATGGTCGTTTTTGTTAGCGCTGTTCTCTTCTCATGTGGCATAGGTAGTTGCAGCTGAGGATCTTTTGTTAGGTAGATGGCCAATATCCAGATGGCTCCTCTTGCGTATATATCGGGCAGATTTTTCTGGGAAAAGAGGCGCTCTTTGAAGTTCTTTTTGTCCTGGTTATTGTAAGATACTTTGATGTCGCGAAGTATGCGTTCTATGGACGGATGGTACGTGAGTGTTGGACTGCAGATATCTAACAGGGGCCAATCTGACTCAGGGTTAAAGTACACTTTTAAATCGGACCAGATAGTGCGAATTTCGTTGAGAAGTTGCTCACTCTGTGCAAAGGCAAAGCTGACTCTCATTTCTGTTACTGCGGTTATTAGTGGAGTATTAGGATCAGTGATCTCTAGTGTTTGCGCCTGTAGTAGAACATCAACAATTAACTTTTGGTCCACTGCTAGGTGATGGAAGGGTACCCGTTTACACAGCAAAAGATCGGTATATATGAGCCTTGTTGTTGGCAGGTGGTTTCTAGAGTGTGACGAGACTGGCATGTAGTCATCTTGGTATAGGATTAGGAAGTTTTCCATTCTAAAGTGTAAATTTTCTATGACTTCTGGTAGTGCGGTTTCGTGTTCACTTCGTACAATCATTATCAAACGTATTCCTTCCACCTTGGCTATGTGGTACGCTATCTCTATTTGTTCCATAATGTCTTCTGATTGTACCTCAGAGAATCTGAAAAAGTAAATAACCAGGAGGTTGTTGAAATCGATATTAACGCACTCAAAACTATCAATTGTTCTGCCGCTATTTAGGAACTGACACAGGTTGTAGATGTTAAAATCATCGTCGAAAAATGTGTGTACTGTACTGCGCCAATACAAGCGGCTTAAGGTTTCCATCATTCGTGAGTCATATGCGATGATAGTGTTAATTTTTGGACGGCGTGATGCGTCGATAACGAATGGTATGATATCTATAGAGCAGTTCATTTCGCGACCATTATAAATGCGGTGGAGTTGATCCTTGATTTCCTCCGAAATGTTGTCGCGGATAGTTGCAATTGCTTTTCTTGTTGTGATAAAGTAAGGGTGGAGTGTTTCGTCGCCGACTTTGGATAGCTTTCGTTTTCTTTCTTCTGTCTTTTGTGAGCGGATAGTAGATGTGGCTGGAGAAGAGGTCGAAGGTGCTATCGAGTCGCTCATATGGGGGGTATTTACAGGCTGTATTACTCTAAAGGGGGTTCTATAATCAAAAGTTCGTGATGTAGGGGTTGCCAGCTCCTCTCGCGCATGTGGAGAAACGTGTCTCCCCACGTAGGGGCGAGATGTGGAGGGCATCTGCGTCAGTGCTATCAGCTCTCCAAGTCTTGGAGCAATGTGTCACCCACAAGGAATCAGACTCTCATTACAATTGTACTCAGTGTCGGAGAAATCCTCCTCGGAAAAACTAGTTAAATTTTCGTATTTTTTGTATACGTCAACACCGTTATCTACTAGGGTAAATTTGTTATTGTCATCTATAATTACGTGCTCAATATCCTTTATGGCTCTTTTGAGCCTTTGAAAGTGTACCGTTTTACCGTTGTTTAAGGTATATGTGTTATGATCAAGCACTTTTTCGATGGTAAAGGGGCCTTGCCAATCGTTAGCGAGCTTCCTTACTTGATGACTATCCGTAATAATTCGAGGTAGATACGCAAAGACTTTGTCACCGCGTTTGTGCGGTTCACCGTACAGTTTCTTATTGAAAGTTTTCTTTTGTCGGACACTGGATTAGTTGGTATTCTGACAGATCATTAGATGGATTTGTTGCAAGTCATTCATCAATCTATTGACATAGTTTTCGACACTACTTTCCGTGTATTTGGGAAACATCATTGCTAAGGACGTAGCGGCCTCTCTGCCGAACATAGCTTTGAAGGGACTGATGCCAGTTGTCGTATGAACCGAGGTGTTGTAGAAGTATTCGACACATTCCACAATGCGTTTCCATTGTTTGCCAGCGGCTCGGGACAGCGCTATGCGGATCAGCTTGATGAGAGTCCGATTTAGCCTTTCTACCAAACCATTAGCTTGGTGATGGTAAGCCATTGTTAGTTTGTGTATTATTTCTAGTTCTTTCATTAAAGCGCACAGGAGGTTGCTCTCAAATTGTGGACCTCTGTCCAAGACGAGTTTGCGCATGGGACCGTACTTTAGGATCCACTCTTTAAGGATCTTCTCAGCTACCACTTCCACAGTTGTGCTGTTCAAGGGAATAATCCGAGCAAACTTGGTGAAGTGGTCGACTATTACGAGTAAATATTGGAAGCCTTCATCATCTTTTGATACTTGCTCCAGATTGATGTGGACCAATTCGTTAGGACTTTCAGCAGATCTTGATTCCATCTCAGCTTGTTGCTGAGGGAAGTGGTGGATGTTGTTTAATAGGCACTTTTCGCATTTATCGATAACGTCCGTTACTGTTGCGCGTATTCCTGTGGTGACATAACAGGAGTTGAACGTCTTCTCCATCTGTAGAATGCCTAGGTGGCCTCATTCATGGACTCTCCGTACTAGGTCCCTTTTAAAATACTCCGGGATTGCAAGACGATTGTTGTTTTTACTTTTGGCGTACAGCAGACCTTTGTTGGTGACTTGCCAGTTGTAGCAGTGGAAGTATCAGTTCACCTCCGGGGAGGTGGGAAAGTACGGGTCTCTCATCCTTTTCATTATTTGGTCTAATATCCAATCGCGATGTTGGTGGCGGATTATCTCTTCCTCTGAAATTTCTTCTCGCATTAAGATGGCAAGGATTGGCTTTCCATGTCGGTCGGCATTGATCTCTGGTATTAGTTGATATTCAGTATGTGGGATGAAGGAAAAAGGAACCTGTTCACCGCCTGGTTTCTTTAGATCACGCTCGTAGCTCAGGAGAGCTGTCCAGTAATCTGCGTTCAAGTGGAGCCTCCCAGGGCGATGCTTAACAGTGAACGTAAAGTCGTTGAGGTACTCTATCCATCTGGCGACGATGTTTGATTTGTCGCCGCTGAACTTCTTCAGCCAGGCCAGTGCGCTGTTGTCGGTTCACACTGTGAACTTGCGACCAAGTATAAAATTGCGAAATTTTTTAAGAGACTCGACGAGTGCAAGCATTTCGCACTTTGTGGCACCGTAATTCTTTTCAGATGCCCAAAGTTTCCGACTAAAGTACTGTATGGGACTCTCGATCCCATTGATATCCTGGCTAAGGATTCCGCTGATCGCTACCACACTAGCGTCACAGTCGATGATGAAGTCTTTGGAGTAATCCGGTGTGTTCAGGGATGGTATTTTCTTAAGTTCCTTCTTTATTCCGTCAAGAGCATCTTGCTCTTGCCACGTCCATTTAAATTTGGTGGACTTTTTCAATAGGTTCGAAATCATTCTCGTCTTGTTAGCCAGGTAGGGAATAAACATACCATAGCAGTTTAAGAAGCCCATTAAATGCTGGACATCTCGGCGGGTTTTTGGTGTCTCTATTTTGTCCAGAAAATCTTTCGCGCTGTTCTTAATTGAGATTTTTCCCGGTTCAACCACACAGCCCAGAAAGGTTACTTTGGTTTGAACTAAGGTGCATTTGGTTCCATTCACTTTGAGTCCCGATCTCTGTAGTAAGTCTAGGGTTCGACCAAGCTTCTCCAGATGCTCTTCAAAAGTGTGGCTCGCGACCAAGATATCGTCGATATAGGCCAATATGCCTGGTTCAAGGAGGTTCGCACCATCTTTCAGAATCTTAGTGACGTATCATTGGAAGGTAGCTGGTGCGTTGCACAGGCCGAAGGCCATATACTTCCACTCGTATAACCCGTAAGGGGTGATGAATGCAGTCTTAGCAATATCTGAAGGGCGCATAGGCACCTGCCAGTACGCTTTGCATAGATCTAAGCATGAAAAAAATTTGTATTTACTGGCGTCGTAAAGGAGATCTTCAATCCTGGGCAGAGGGTATGCGTCCTTAACTGTGATGTCGTTCAGCTTACGGAAATCGATGCACAGCCTATACTTCTCACCTTGACGAATAAACACAGTGGGTGCGGCGTACGGGCTGTTACTTCCCTGTATGATTCCACTTTCAAGTAGGTCGCTTAAGATCTTCTCATATTCATATTTCAGGTTCTCTGGTACACGACGTACAGGCAAACGAATCGGCCGGTCATGTTTTAATTTGATAGTGTGTTCTTCACTGACCGCCTGTCCAACACTGATGACACTGTAATTGAACACGTTGTGCTTGCTGTAAAGCAGAGATGCCAGAGACCTTCTCTCTTTTCAGCTCAGATGCGGATGAGAACTCTCAGTAACCGTGGGCACCCTGACCGGGTGCAAGGGAGCTTCGATGTCGTGCATGGCAGTACATATCAGCAAACAAGTTACAGGAACGTTTTCGACTTTTACCGGCACTCTGATCAGTTGTAACTGGTGAACTCCAATTTTTACTACAGAGGACGATGCATTAAGAACAGTGACGTGCGATTGTCCTTTGATCACTTTACATAAATCCGGTGAGAAAGAGACTCCGCAGAAATATTTACCTTTGTGCCCTGCTATCATGACATCTCTGTTAATGCAGGCATCCGAGGAAACTGCGACCCTTGTCCAGTGCTTTGGTTTGAGGAGTATGGGCTCATCCAAGTCGAAGACGACCTCCTTTTCAGGAACCGTGACTAATTGAGTCGCTTCCTGGTCTTTGATGGATATAGTGCTGTTCTTGAAATCAATAACACAGGAATTTCGTTCCAAAAAATCGTTGCCTAAGATGAGATTGTAGGGTAGGCGGTGGTTTGACGTGTCCACCACCAACAGGTTGAATTTGAAAGGCTCTGAGTGGATTCTGATCAAGGCGTTGGTTAGCTTTCCTTTCAAAGACAGTGGATTTCCGGAAGCATCTATCAACTTTGCACTAGAGGGATCTAACGAGTCTCAATTGAAACAAAGTTCCTTGCAACATTCGTCGCTAATGATGGAAGCTGCTGCTCCTGTATCCACAGTGGCGTTAAAGATATTTCCGTTCACTTCGACTGGTATCAAGTTTCTTTGAATCAACTGAGTGATCACTAGGACATGGTGATCTGGTGCACGTTTTTCTGGAGGCGGCGCTCCAACTAATTTAAATCTGGCGATGTGGTGGGTTGATCGGTATCAAGATCGACTAAGTCGTCAACACACAAGGCTTAATC
>CABFPE010000179.1:209617-220924 GCA_900660155.1 Hofstenia miamia | reverse complement strand
AATATTGCATCAATATGCCAAAAATTATCTCGTTAAAGTTGAAATTCAGAAAACATTAATGGAAATAAACAGGCATGAAAAATAATTACAACAATTTTGTTAACTTTACACTAGAAAGGAAGCTATAGTATGACATCCTGTTATCAAGAGACATCAGATTGATTTAATGCAAGGAAATGAACTACCTGCTGTACAATGCGCAACGACAATGCGAAGTTGTTCATCAGAGGGCGGAGGAGTCGGATTCGAAGGAGACGAATTCAACGTAATGAGATTGCGTGGAAAGTAGTAGTGGAATAAAGTACTGCAGATGTCACCATGACTTGAGGGCGCCGACGAGGAAAAACTTGAGCCGAGTTCCATGAAATGCCGAGGCAGTTCGACATCAGCTACGAAAAATGTCGGTGGTTGAGTGTCAGATTCAGAGGAGTCGTCAGCTGAACTGGCATGGTGGCTAGTTGAGGTAGATGGTTCGTCGGAATTCAAACGCGGCTTTTTATTGCTGCTGCTGCTGTGAGAAGAAGCCCTCGAACGTTTCTGGTCCTTACTAAAATAAAAACCAAATGAAATATCTTTTTTGATTAGTTGTTTTTCTTAAAGCATTGATTTTAGTATAAAATTGTATGATTCAGTAGATGAATAAACAAATATTACTTAGAATTGGAGTTATTGGCATTGATTCTTGAACGCGTTCTCGAAGATATACCATCTTCACTGGTAGTGGACACCCCGGCACGGGTTTCATTATCCGTAGTAGATCTGTTGGGGGCATTTCCTACGATGCTACTGTCTCCATTGTTAAACTCAATACGAATTTTTCTAACACCTAATTCACTAAAACAACTATAATTAGATTGCAGGTAAATCACATTAAACTTACATGTTGAGTAACTCGTCTTCTTTTAAAAAATCGAGATAGTTGTTAGCGATTCCAGTTAGCAAATAGCGACCAAGCGGATCGTACTTAAGGCAACTAAAAGCAAAGAAAATTTAAAACCATAATCCTTCAACATAATGAAATTCCTGAATAAAAGAAATGCGAAAAAGACAGCTGTATCTCATCCATGGGTTAAAATCAATAATCTAACGAATTGAGAAAACTAAGGATTAATAGCTATAACATTGATTAGGCCACGGTTAGACTAGTGATTGGTTCAAAAGTGATCTATCACAATTGAAAGAATTGCATGTCTAACCACGCGAGATAATTAGCGATGTGACGATCACAAGGAAATCGAACGCGCACGATTTCTTCGTGATCGTCACATCGCTAATTATCTCGGGTGGTTAGACGTGCGATTCACTCAAAATGTGATAGATCACTTTTGAGCAAATCACTAGTCTAACCGAGGCCTTAAAATGAACTTCTCATTATTAATAGGCATTTCTGATACAAATACACTAAAGAAATTTTAACATTGCTTGGTAGAAAATACTTTATTTATGTTTAATTTATTACAATTAGAAAGAATTCCTACCAACGCTAAACATTTCATTTTCAATAATTTTATGAACGATTTCAATTTAAGATCTTGGTTTAAAAGACAAGTAGTAGAGAAGGCATTATGTTGATTTGACAAAATGCAAAGATATTAGCAAAGTACTTACAAATATATGATCATAATCCATGTAATAACACAAATTAGAAAGCATATATACTGACCAAACTTTTTCATTATATTCGCCAGTAGAAATAACTTTCACAGCATCTGGATACCTCCAATCCCAAAAATAGATATGTGGACCAACAGCAATAACCAAGAAGTTTTCGAAAGGATGGAAAGTAATGGAAGAGATCATGTTAGAGGAGTTGGTATCCATGCTGTGCTTCCATGTCTCACTGCCGCCACCCTACAAAACTTCACATAAAAATCTTAAAAAATCATTAGGCATATTTAATTCATTCAACATCACAAAGTTTTAGTAACAAGAGGACAATACATGGGAAAGTATTATGTTATCTACATATGCAGTCAATATGCAGAAAATAACAATTAATTAGATTCAGAATTTCAAAATTTGAGTTAGTTATGCATTGAAGGAATGGTTCACTAAAATTAGTTTACACTTGATAATTACAAGGAACAAAAATTGTTATGATTTGAAAATTGTGGACACAAGTAAATCTTTCACACAATCCGCCAAGAATTTGAAAGTGAATTAGTTGCAATGCATTTGAAACAGAGTGAAGAATGAAGCCTACCGCTAAATCCCAAACTCTGACTTCTCCTCCTAAACATCCGGAAGCAAGAAGGTTGGCATTAAGAGGATGAAAACAAATGCACCAAGGAGTCCGTGGATGTCCTGTCAAAGTAGCACGAAGCTTCCGCTGGGGGAGATCATGCACATAAATCTGATGATCTCCATGAGTAGATGCTAGCAACTGATTATCGTGGCTAATTGCAATTGCGAATGTAGAGCGAGCAGCGGCATTGATATTTATTGGCTAAAATGCAAGATCACAAAATCCATTTAATTGTTGTAATAAGCGAATATGTAAAGTTAGAACAGCATAAATATTGTGATATTCTTCCAATAACAAAAAAGAAGCAAACAAGTGATTTTACTATTAGACGGATACAAAGTAATGATTATGAAACATGATTTAAAAAAAAAAGACCATGATATATCCTGAAATTAGTAATTTGCAATCATTAGAGGTATCAATTACCACTACCAATTGAAAATACGAAAATTCGAACCGCAAAGAAAAACGGGACAAAAAACTGTTCAAACTAATGCATCCGGGTCCATTCTTATAGAAAATTCTAACCTCTACTCTAAGATGAAATTTAGTTGAATTGTTCTCTTAAAAGAATCAAAGACTTTTATAAAGCAAAAAAATAATTGATAAATTTAAAATCTGGCAGTTTAATTTTTAAAACAAAGATAATGCAAATCAGAATGTAAAAAAAACATTAGGTCATGAGGTAAATATGACTGCCATTGAGCATTATCCTTTCTAATCTACGTCAAGTTCAAAATTCGCGTGAGCGCGTCGACAAATAGAATCAAACGGCATCACTATCATCAAATTGACAAATCCATTTTCAGACCATTAGATTAAATGCAAAGAAGTGTGGGCGGCTTTATTGACATAACTAACGTCAAACTCATTTTTGGGAGCGAATTTCACTGAAAAGGGTTCGTTGTGAGTTACGGCATTTTGGATAAAAATTGAATAACTACTAAAAATTCTCTCTGGAAGTGAGACACTTGAAGAAGATTATAAAATTGATGCTTATACCAACAAAATGTACAATAACAAAGATTGCTTAATTTAGCATGCTACATTGAATGAGCAATATTTTTTTATCATTATCCAAATATTAATCTACGCATCCTTAAACTAATATGTAAATTTGAGTAGACAATGAAATATGGTGTAATAACTTTAAATATATGAGTTGTTTTATTATGATGGAAATCACAAACTCAGTAGAACTAATCGAAATAATTGTGTACCTAATAGTGTGCACTGGCTAAATTGAAATTACAAAATAGACAAGAACATCCATTCAATACAAAATGTAATTTTAGTCATAAAATATAACATATTGGAAAACTGTTCACAAATGATGACATTGTGTGTATGTACCTGGAACCTATAGAGCGGCGTCGCGGATCTAGAGTCCATAATCTTCTTCAATGAAGTAGTGGACTTGAAACCGCAACTTCTTTGCTGCAAAGAGTCGAACAAGGTAGAAGGACCGTCTTCCCACATTCGCAAAACTAAAACAATCATTCATTTTACTTGCATTTCATAGAAAGAAGACGCTCGGCGTTTGTGCTTTGAAATTTTACTAAGGTAAAATGAACGCCACACACCGTTGGTGTCTGTTTTCCTACGTGAAATCATAACATTGACTTTATTAGAAGGCGTAGTAGCTATTTCTATTGGCGACAACAAAGTTTGCTGTCGCGCTATCATGTTATGCAGTTGTTGAATATGACCTGCATTGTGAAAAGTCTGTGCCAGCCGTATTTGATGTTCAAGTAATACTTCTCTTTTTAACATTATTCGACGCATCTTTTTTATTTTCCTCTCGGAATCAGACATTGAACCCTGGGTGCTACTGCAGTAGTACAATATAAAAATGATGACACACATCAAAACAGCAAAGAATATAATAATGAAGAACATAATCCGGTGAAGTTCTTGATCAGGCACGATGTAAACAACATCCTCACACAATGCGAGATTGGTAAGATTTTTGCACAACACAGAGCAATTCATGACGCGGAGTGAAAAGCTATGGCGTGCCGAAAGCCAAAATATTGATGACAGTCATTAAGCACAATGCATGGCTGAATCGAAATAATAAACTTTTGTGACAAATGAGAGCGATTATTGTGGTGAGCATTTGACACATTCTTTACAGTTGAAGCAAGTTGTTCATCGAATGTAAACAGCTAAGTGAATTGAGTATTTTACGAAATCTGGACGTTAAATCAAACTCAAGAGACAAGCGACCTAATAACACACAGCTTGCGTCTTACTAATGAAAGTGTGTGGCTAGCACGTAGGAGCCCAGAAAATGAATAATTTCCGTTTCAGCACAACGCTAATTCAACAATAAAAGCATATTTTGACAGCTACGGTTTCAAAATACAAAATCAACAAGCATTAAAGTTTATTGCCGATCAGATTTGGAATTCACACAGATTATCTTGCCTCAAATATAACAAAAGAAAATCAGTATAAATCAATCTACAGCGAAATATTTAACATTATTTAATAGTGTCTAGACATGCAATTCAGGTTTTGCACGTACTGAATTTCCGGAGTTGAAAACTACTATTGAATGACAAGTAATAGAGTTGAATTCCATTATTGCGTCAACTCGTTTTGCGACAACGTTCTTTATGCAGTACTGGCTTTTACACAATATTGTAAGAAAAGAGTATGTACTACTAAGAAACACTCAAAACATATAGTCGTATTAAAAAATTGGGATATGGCTGAGTACCTTTGAATACTTTTCATTAAAAATAATATATACAACAATCATTTATAAACTGGTCGTTTAAAAAATACAAAACAATTTCATTAACCATTTCTGTAGCCATCAAGAAAATGTTGTGGGAAAACCCAATTATTTATAAAGTTGTTACAATATTCTTGATTATTGTGAACCAATTTGATAAAATGAATTTCGCAAAATACTCATTTATATAACTGTTAAAAACAACTAATATTTAAAATACCAAAATTTATTGAATATTGCTAGAAATATCATTCCTGTGTTTCATGGATTACATTATTGCATTTGGGACGACGAGAAATCTAGATTTCTACGGAATATCGATTAACGCAGTAATTGGATTATACCATGAAAACGTAATTACACTTTGGATATAGTATTTTGGGTGTTCACAAAATCACGAATTTTTATGAGGCTCTGGACTTACTCAGTACTGGAGTTCAACCGCATAATAATATTGAGAAAACCAAAAAAATTACAGTAATGAGCACCAAATATAATTCAACAAAGAACATTCCAAAATCATTATAACTCTTTAGTTTTTGCACACTAATGCGATGATTTTGAGAAATGACACCCCGATGAAACGTGAAACTAAACTACGTATGGATACAGAAATAATGTGGAATCACAAAATAGAAACACTAACACCTAAACAGTCCATTGCTAAATAGAATAGAATGTATGATACCATTAAGTATATTATAAAGTGCATGCAACATTATACACACAAAATGTAGTCAAATAGAAGCGCTTATTCGATACTTACAAAGGGTATATTATATAGCGACGCTATGTACCACTCTTGCTTTATATAAAATTTATAAATAAAATAAGATCGGGCTTGTCATTCACATATCAATTTTGAACACAGTGCGCATATTATAATAGATAAACAACAAAGTAGAATTTGGTGGTGAATAGAGTATTCGAGGCTCGAAATCCAATACCTGCAAAAATCACACGGTGTGACATAAAATTTAGTTGATTAATTTTTTTCACTGATTTCAGTCAATTTTGCGACGAGAATTACGAATTTGAATGTCATTTTACATGCAAAACCATACTTTTTGAGTAATTGGCATTCTAAATTTTAGAAAGCCTGCATATCATTACGTTGTTCAGTTAATGTCTAGGACTATGTGCGCATTGGACCATTGAAATTATACCTTCTCTGCTATTCTTATCCAATAATAATTCACTAAACTCAGTTTCACTGTCGTGACGAGTCACATTGTGTATCAGGATGGGAAAAAATTTTAGTGACATACCTTCTTGCACCTTGTATATTACATAACGACAATTCTCTTGCATATGACAACATTATTCATGTCTTCTCTGTGAACAATAGCTGCTCATAAATGCAAGACTTGTGTGAATTCATTCTGTTACATTTGTTGATATTATGTTTTGAAAATCAACCCATTACAAATATAGGGTTAAGGTAGACGAAATATTCTGAGGCATATTAAATGTTATTGGGCATTGGATCTTGGCACCCAAGTAATACATTCCAGCTGCCATACTATGATCGAGTCCTCTCTAGTTGATGATGTATACTAAACTTCATTTTCTGAAATGTCAATTGAATGTTTTTCTTGAAAATTTTGGTTTTTTAGTGATAAAAAAGGCAAAATTATATATTGAAATCTGCAGATTTGAGAGCATAATTTGGCCTCGGAAGGTTCAGATCAGTGAAAGCAATCTATATATTTGTTATTTGATCACTAAAGAAATGCTTGTTGAAAACTAATAGTCTTGATAATATCTCAATTACAGCAATCAGAAAATGATCCAATTTAGACTATATTTTGGCACCATGGGCTTTGGATGGACAGAAAAAATCTGCTGGTATTTAAATCAAAAGTAAAATTTGATGTCCATATGCAAATGAATTATAAAATTCATTTCATAAACTTAATTCCATGATATTTCTTAAAGGATGGTTTCTACTGTGAAAATGACTTCAAATGCATTTTTAACAATATGAAATTGACCAGAAACACCGAAAAAAAGTATTCAACTAAGAAAATAATATTTTTTTTGTCACACAGTGTAATTAATGTTTCCATGTGGGAAATTTAAAAAAATTTCTTTTATTTATAAAACAAAATATCAAACGCAATGAAAAATAAAATAATAGATCTAAAAATGAATTTTTTTCATAAAAATTTAAAGCTATTTCAACCATCTCTTGTTAAATCAAAATCATCCGAACCTGTAAAAACTGACAATTCTGATCTAGATGAGAATTTTAAGAATCATTTTAATGAATCAATAAACTATTTTTTTAAAAATATATACCTACTGTACTGTTTGATTAAAATTCTTTCTTGATAACTGTAATTGCTTTCTAAAAATATTATCAAAAGAATAAAAAATTTATGCAAAAGTGTATAATGAGTAGGGCTAACCAAATGTCAATAATGTCAATTTTTGGCAGTTTCAACACTTTTGGTATATTTTTGTTTGTTTTCACTTGAAATGTCGGAAAAGTCAACTTTTCTTATATTTCTTGATCAATGTTTTCAGCAGTTATCTCGAAAAACGTTTTAGATTTTGATTGGTGTTTGATACGTAGCATGCAGCCTGTATCAAATTCGCCAACTAATCTTCGTCCATGAAAATCAGGCATTATAAGCCATATTCTGAGTTTTGTAATGTCAAATAAAAGAAATTTTTTTTGGCGACATTAGGTCAATTTCTGTGTTTTTAAGGTCAATTTGATTGAGCACTAAAAACAAGTTAAAGGTCTATTTAGGTAAACCTTAATAATGAGTTAATATTTTTAAACATATATACAGCCTTATTTTAA
This sequence comes from Hofstenia miamia, assembly GCA_900660155.1. Classification (NCBI taxonomy): domain Eukaryota; kingdom Metazoa; phylum Xenacoelomorpha; order Acoela; family Hofsteniidae; genus Hofstenia; species Hofstenia miamia. Next base: position 213,124 of record CABFPE010000179.1, on the reverse strand, counting down.
GCATAACTAGATATTTTTTGAAAGTTGCCATTTTTGCATGTAAGAAGTCAAATATATACAAAAAACTCAGTAACGTTGCAATGAATATATTGGGTTAGAAAACAATAATGTGGTCATTTGATTAACCGCATACCGAAGCTTTACCTTATATTTGTGTCATTCAATATTTTGAAAGCGGTTGATGTCCTTAACGTATTCCACAAAAAGCTGAGAAATGTGCTCGACAATGGGGCACAAACCAGCTGAGGAAAATGTTATGCAGTGAACTACATTGTCATAAAATTCGCGGCGGATTATTAACACAATGATTACTGCTGAGGTCGCGTGTAAGAACAGCCCATCTTACATTTCGCAGAGAACTTAATTATTTAATCTTAGCCAGTTAGTTTAGGAACTTACACTTTGAAATCAATATGGACACTCCAAGAAGCTTCTGGAACATTGCGATTCACTACAATAATACTGGTCATTCCAATAAAACACTGCAAAAATGACAGAAATCAACCATTCAATGTTAGCAACATCATTCAGATTCATCAGAAGACGTGCAGCACGACTGTTAAGAATCGAGGAAGATGTGGACGCCACAGAGTATTGAAAGTACCAACTACCGAACTACATGCACTCATGACTATTTCAATTTCTTCAGTCAGCTCACCATTTCCAGGAGGATGTCACTGTTCCAGGACTAAGAGTTAACAGACTAACTATTAAATGAAGTTTACAATGGTCCAAACTGATGGCGTATTGGCTGATTGCAGTGCCAGAGCTCAATTACCTATGATTGCCATCAGATGCGAATGGGTTGACCTGAACGCTCATTAGATAGCAACTGGTTGGTATCAAGTTTTCTTCTCAGACGAAACATCACTGGGAGTATTTCACAGTTTGATATTTACGACTGTGGAGGACCCATCAGAGCTACACACATGCCCGTTCCTAGACAATTTCTTTGAAAGTGATTTTCTGGTGCTATGTTAGCACAGAATGTCAGGGTTCTTAATTATTAAAAGGCACAATAAACTTTCTGCAGACCCAGCGTCTAACATATCACCCATCTTAGCAATCCAGTCACATTATATAAGAACATATTAATGGACATCTTCAATCTGAAGTATTTACGCACATTCATAACATCAATCCGAACAATTTTAGAATAATTTTAAGATCAAACAAATCAAAAACATCTGAAGACATACTAATTAAAGATCATGAAAAATTAATGCTATTAAATAGGCAGAAGAACATAAGATCACTGCATCTGTATTAATTAATGATTGTAGTGTATTGTAAAATCTGTATCAATTTCCCACAAATTTTATTATTTCTGAAGATGACTAATTTTTGCCGTAATTGCCATAAATTCTTTATGGGGAGTAGACCTCGGATGTTGACGCACCAGTCTAAGAGCCTCACACCCTTCTACTCAAATCACATCTTTATTTATTTGACCATGTCAGCTGATGCATTGTCTTGTTGGCAATACCCACAGTTCAGCAAAGTCATAAACTATAGCAGATGACACTAAAAATTTTGATGAACTTGGCATAATTGAAGTTAACATTGGTTGAGCATGATTAAGGCAGCCAGACTGCTAGCACTGAAATAGCCCCAGAATATGACACCAGTTGAATGTTTGCTGTCTTGGCTGTATGTCACGGATTGATTCGTGAGAGGTCATTTGGTCGACATACCACCTTGGGAACACTGTTGTATTGCAAAAACTTTGACTCTCCACTGAACACTAGTCCTGTTGTCCAATTGGCATATTTCTTACAGAAATAGAGTCAGTTTGTCCGCATCATCTGAGTTTCTAATTGGTCTCCAAGATGGCAACAGCAAATTCTCCTGGACTCAGCATTGGATGACATTTTCCAACAAAGGCATCAAGCTTTTGTTCATAGTTTTCGCTGTAGCAAAGGAATTTGGCGTGATTTCATGCCTGATGCTGCTGACAACCTGAAGCTGATCCGCAGATAAGCATTGGACGTCCAGAGTAAGCTCTAGCTTGAGTTGATTTTTGTAAATTAATTATGCTATTACTTCACTTTGGATGATATTCAAGTCTTCTGCAAATTCCCAGTGTGTTTGATCAAGCTGTTGACCAGTGTTATGATCTGAGGAGGATCATCTGAAGGCAGTTGCTTTGATATGGCCATAATACAGAAAAATATTTAATACATGTATATCTACTCAATGTCTATAGCTCATATGACTTAGATAACCCACATTACATGCCAGTCCCGTAATCATTTCAATATAGCGTGATGATCTAGAGTTATTAGATTAATAATACAAAAATGTGTTTTTCTTTTTTGATGCTAAACTTTCTGCGCTACCTATATATATATATATATATATATATATATATATAAAAAAATAATGAATGACGTTATTTAGCCGCTGAAGACATACAATACTACAAAAAGGACAGTCACAGGAGATGAAATAGNAGAACGTAATGAAATCAAAAGGATCAAGATCAAATTTGCGAGTGAGCAAGCGATTGAACAGAAGGAAATCACAGGCATGGAAGTAGAGTCACAGCATGAGAGTGGAGAATTTGAGAAGAGCATCTTTGTATGGCAAGGGAGAGATCCATTTGAAGGCACGCTTCTGAAAACGTTCCATAAAAGGAACAAGGAACGAGAAGGCCATCAACAGAGAGACGCATAGAGAAGAATGGCGCAAGGAATGGACTTGAACAAAGAAAGTTTCACAGCAGCCGTGGAATTAAAGGGAACATTGCGGAAGAGGGCAAAGAGTGAGGAATTAGCTTTGCGGAGGCGAAAGGAAACATGATCAGACCAATTCAAGTTAGCAGCAAGTTGAACTCCAAGATGAGTATGATGAGGAGAAAAGTTCAAAAGAAGAGGAAGATCAGAAGGGGGAGATACAGAAAAGGAAATATCACATGTCTTGGTTGGACTAAAATCAAGATGGTTAACGGAAGGCCAAGTGGGCAAAAGTTCAAGATCAGAGGTAATATTGGAGGCAAAAGAACTACCAAAGTTGCAAATCGCAGTGTCATCAACGTACAGTAGACAGGATGAGTTGAGGACAGATTGAGGGAGGTCGTTGATAGCAATGAAGAAGAGAACAGCAAACACAGAACCTTGAGGAGCACCACTAGACACAGGAGAAGGAGAGAAAATAGCCGAGTTGATTTTAACACACTGACGACGAATGGAGAGGTAAGACTGGAAGAGTTCGATGAAATCAACATCAAAACCAAATAAACGTATTTTGTCAAGAAGAATAGAATGTGGGAGTCGATCAAAAGCTTTAGAAATGTCAAGAAACATAATGCAACCAGAATCATTACTATCAGAATGGAAATAGCAGTTTTCAATCAAGGTGAGCAAGTTAGTGATGGTAGAACGACCTGGAAGGTTACCATGCTGAGAAGAAGAGAAGAGGGAAAATATAACGAAAGACAAGCCGCTCAAAGATTATTGACAGCCGAGAAAGAATACTATATATATATATATATATATATATATATAT
>CABFPE010000179.1:183586-200321 GCA_900660155.1 Hofstenia miamia | reverse complement strand
GGAACATCCAGAAGTAAAGTGCTTAACCTATTGACTGGTGCTACCCTATTTGTCTCACTTGCTAAAATTTCTATCTCACTTCAAAAATACAAACTCTCATTTTCATTGTTATCTCTCAGCTCACTATTAAATAATCTGTAATTGGCAGATATTTGTGCTAGCCAACAGCATGGTATCATCACAGTGTAAGGTTTTATAAGTGCATGTACGTGTTGAAATACGAATGAGAGATTTATTATTTCCTTATACATAACCATATACATAACTTAATGAACCACAATTCAGACTGGGTAGTCAAAAGACCCCCAGAAGCAACGTGTCGCCCCGTGCTGGTGAGAGCACTCCCGAATTGTTGCTGACTTAAGCAATAAGTTTCATTTAAAGTAATAAATAAATAAGAAATACAATGGTAAAGACGGCAGTTAAGAGTAGACAAAGTCTATTGAACATTTGCTACAGTTGTCTCAGTTTATATACAAAAATTATTATCATTACCTGCCTTTGTTTACAACTTTTTGATAGCAACGTAGTTTAACATGATCAATCTTAAATTCCCTCGCAAAATTAAATTTGAGCAAAATAAAAGCACCAATGAGGGGACATCAATTAACGATAACAAACTAAGATCAAAATTAATCGATACGTCATGGTGATGTAATAATACAAAGATATAATAGAAAGAATAAATTCAACAAAATCCCTGAGCAACTCTACAAGAGAAATCACCTGTTATGTGAAATTATCCATCATTGGTTTCAAAATTCTGATCACACTTTCCTTAGTTCTTCCCAAAGCATGAATTGTTGTTGTTGTTGCAAAGGTGTATAATCAGGATTGATGAATATAGACTGAAAGTTATCAATATCTTTGAGGGACTTACTTCCTTTAATGAAAAGAGATTGAGTCTTTAAGTCTGAGAACTTCACTTGCAGAATAGGTTTCTTCTTGCTAATGTAGAGTTGCTCAGGGACTTTGTTGATTTTATTCTTTAAAATTTATTCTGTATTTCTACGTCACTATGACGTNTTCCAACATCTCTAAAACTGCCTTCATCACCCCTTACAGGTTATACGAGTGGAAGTATATGGCCTTTGGCCTATGTAATGCACCAGCTACCTTCCAGCGCTATGTCACTAAGGTTCTCAAGGATGATGCCAACCTCTTTGAACCCGGGGACTTTGTTGATTTTATTCTTTAAAATTTATTCTGTATTTCTACGTCACTATGACGTTAGTAGTTATTTTTGATCTCAGGTTGCTATTCCTAGTTGTATGTCCCCTTGATGGTGCTTATTTTTGCTCAAATTGAATTTTGCGAGGGAAAAGAATTTGATCATGTTAAACTACATTGACATCTGATTATTGTAAACAAAGGCAGGTAATAGTTAAACATTTGTATAAAACCTGAGAGAAATGTAGTGATAGTATAATAGATTTTATCTACTCTCAACTGCCGTCCTTACCATTGTATTTTCTATTTAGTTATCATCTTTATGAAACTTATTGCTTAAGATCAGCAACAATTCAGGAGTTCTTTCATTAGCATGGGGCGACAAGTTGCTTCTGGAGGTCTGTTGACTATCCAGTCCGAATTGTGGACTCATTAAGTTATGTATACGGTTATGTATAGGGAAATAATAAATCTCTCATTCATAGTTCAACACATACATGCACTTATACAACCTAACACTGTGATGATACCATGCTGTTGGCTAGCACGAATATCTGGCAATTACAGATTATTTAATAGTGAGCTGAGAGATAACAATGAAAATGAGAATTGTATTTTTTGATGTGAGATAGAAATTAAAAAGTGAGACAAATAGGGTAGCACCAGTCAATAGGTTAAGCACTTTAATTTTGGATGTTCTGCTTTGGCTGGAAGCCATAAGAATTGGTCATCTTGGATTTTACCTAAAGTAGTTTCATTACTTGGATGAATTACCAATGTTACATCTATAAGTTATAAGTTCTATGTTATTCTGTTTCTCGGAATCATGACTGTATTGTAAACGCTATTTAAACCTTCTGCAGAGTCAATTAAGTTTCTAGTTAAGTTACCCTACCAGCCCACGATTCTACATGGCAACTGTGACAGGATGCTGATGTGATAACTGGTTAATCTTGTTGTTTTTCTTTCAATCGTTTGGCTTATAGTTGGTTTTCTTTTTGGTGCGTATCAGCTGGGATAGTTGTTTCCCCTGATCACTATGGAACTTCTGAGTAAGTTTACCTATCAATGTATTCATTAACTTCCTCACCCTTGAAGGATGATAAGCCCTTAGTGCGTCTTATTTGGCTGATGTCAATTGTTAAATTTCTTGTTTTGTTTTACTTTATTAGTGCTTTGATACATTTGATTTATTACCAAATACCGCCGTGTTTGTTTTCCCCAATCTGGTCTGTGAGTCATTGTTACCTCTTTAAGTAGCATTTTGCTCTTGTGTGTGTGGAAGTGCTCCCCATTGTCAGTTCTGAAAATTATTGTTTTACTTTGTAAGTTATAATGGATTCTAGTTGTACTGTTGTTGTAGAGTCACTCAGGGATTCTGTTGATTTTATTCTTTCGATTATATCTTTGTATTATTATGTCACCATGACGTATTGATTAATTTCGATTTTAGTTTGTTATCGTTTAATTGATGTCCCCTCATTGGTGCTTTTATTTTGCTCAAATTTAATTTTGCGAGGGAATTTAAGATTGATCATGTTAAACTACGTTGCTATCAAAAAGTTGTAAACAAAGGCAGGTAATGATAATAATTTTTGTATATAAACTGAGACAACTGTAGCAAATGTTCAATAGACTTTGTCTACTCTTAACTGCCGTCTTTACTGTTGCATTTCTTATTTATTCATTACTTTAAATGAAACTTATTGCTTAAGTCAGCGAAAATTCGGGAGTGCTTTCACGAGCACGGGGCAACATGTTGCTTCTGGGGGTCCTTTGACTACCCAGTCCAAATTGTGGTCCATTAAGTTACGTATACAGTTATGCGTAAGGAAATAATAAATCTCTTGTTCGTATTTCAACACGTACATGCACTCATAAAACCTTACACTGTGATGATACCATGCTGTTGGCTAGCACGAATATCTGGCAATTACAGATTATTTAATAGTGAGCTGATAGATAATAATGAAAATGAGAGTTTGTATTTTTGAAGTGAGATAGAAATTAAGCAAGTGAGGCAAATAGGGTAGCACCAGTCAATAGGTTAAGCACTTTACTTCTGGATGTTCCCTTTGGCTGGAAGCCATAGGAACTGGTCATCTTGGTTCTTACCTAAAAGTATTTCTGTTACTTGGATGAATTACCAATGTTATATCTTTATGCTATAAGTTCTCTTTTAACCTGTTTCTCAGAATCGTGGCTGTTCAGTAAATGCTATTCAAACCTTTTGTGGAGTCAATTAAATTTCTAGCTAAGCTTTCCTCACAGCCACTGATTCTACATTGTTTACTCTCCTGCTTTTGGGACTTCTCCAATTCAGAGTGTTCCCTGTGCAAGTGTTGGTAACCAGGACATTACCCCTTGTATTGTTGGATCATTACTAGATTTTTCCCAACCTTCTTCTCCCACTATGACTGCACAAAGGATGGATCAGAATGCCGCTACCATCCCGTACAGTGATGCAAGTGCTATAAGTCCATCACATCATTGAAATATGCAACATGTTTTAAATTCTCAGAATGCTCCTCCAATTGCCCTTTGTCCTCGTAATTTTGCCAGTGTTATAGGTCAGTCAACACCCCAGTCTGATGTTCATCTCGCAGAAATCGATCATTTAAAAGAGGCTTTATCACAACAAGTAGCATTGAGGATGGAAAGTGAACGCCAAGTGGAGTCTCTCCAGGCTGAAATCAACACCCAACATGTGGCATACCAGCGAATAGAATGACAAATGCTAGAGTCAATGATTGCACTGGAATTGCAAATTCACGAATTGAAGAGTGCTGTCAACAGCTCGCATTGCCCAGAGGAGGCGTTGTCTAATGAATATGTTACCCATGCTGTACTTAATGAAGCATTGGATGATTTAGCTGAGAGGATCATTGGCCAAGTGGTTCAGTTAGTGGGCAAACCATCTAAACCATCCTTCTCCAGCTGCTCCCTTGCTTGGAGTATCCAATGAGATCATCCTGAACTCTGTTCCCTGCTCCACCACTCCTTCCAGTAGTCAACCTATGTTTGCGCAGTCTGCTATTATGCAGGTCTCTACTTTAACCACTGGAGCCACTCCTCAAACAGAGTATGTACAGTCATTGCCTGATCCAGTAAGCACTGTGGTAGTGCCCGCATGTAGAGAGCATGTGAGTGATACTAGTCCACCTCATGGGAAAGCTGGTATAAAAGATCAGCCGTTATACTGGGATTCTATTCTTCCTCTCAAGTCCAACAGACAGATACCAATGTATAGCAAACATTCAGTTCTTCCCAAATTTACTGGGCAAATTGATTCTGTGTCACAATCATTTGATGAATGGTTCTTCTTGTTCAAGCTGACAATGAAACAACATAAGAATTCACAAGAGTCAGCAGTCTCACAGTTCCCTTTATATCTTAGTGGATTGGCGTATAATCAATACATGATGCTTGATCGTCACATTAAAACTGACTACCAGATGCTGATTGGATTCTTTGAAGACCACTACCAAGCACCACACATTAAACATCAATATAAGACATTATTATGTGACATGTCCTTCAAATTTGGTGATGACATTCGTAATTATATTACTCAGGTAGAACGCTTGTTTTGATTAAGTAGCCTCTACAGAGAGTATTCATGACATGATCTATTCTCTTATATCTGCCAAGGTTTTCCTTCATCAATCTGAAACCGTTTGGAAGTTCGATGCGACCCTGAAGATAGTCTTCACAAAATCATTAGAAAGGCCATCAGTGTGGTCTACATGCTCCAGAATTCTCAAAGAATTAATAACAACATAACTAGTCTGTCGGGTGTGTCCAGTACCAGGAATTTTGAACCAAGGAAGCCTGCACTTGCCAAGAAAGTATTTGATTTATTCTCAGTAAGATGTTTCACTTGCAGAGAAAAGGGACATCTCAAATCCCAGTGCAAGGCTAAAGTGCAGCTCATCACTGATGGGGAAGGTTTCATCATTGAAGAGTCCCCCACTGAGTCTTTGTGTGTTGACAACCTTGTTGACTTGGAACCTGATCATCCAATTACACCTCAGGAATTAAATTAGTTGGAGTGCCACCTCCCTTAAAATGTGCACAGAACATATTAGTGATCACCCAGTTGATAAGGAAGAATCTAATACCCATCAAGATGAATGGCAATATTTTTAATGCCACTGTGGATACTGGAGCTGCAGCTTCTATAATCAGTGATGAGTGCTGTAGGGAGTTATGTTTAAACCAAGAATCTTTGAATCCATCCACAGTGAAACTTATCAATGCTTCAGGAAACCTCCTTTCTCTTAAAGGGCAGTTACGGGATGCTTCCATCAAAATTCACGCTGAGCCATTTGAAGTGGACCTTTTGGTAATCAACACATTGAATCATCGCCTACCTTATGATCTCATCCTGGGAAATGATTTCCTGGAAAGAAACTCCTGTGTCATTGATTTCAAAAATAATACAATTGCTATTAAGGAACAGGGAGCTACTCAATTGGCTACTATTCCCAAGAGGGAAGTCATCTTTAATTTGGAAGAACCCATATCAATCAAACCCAAGCATTGGACTCGAATCACCATATTCTCTGAAGATGGCATCAATGGGGACATAATGATTTCAGGCCAGAGAGGCAAGTATGTGCATGGAATTTGCTTTTCGCCAGACTTGTGTAGAGTAGTCCACGGAAAAACACATGTTACTGTTCTAAATGGAGCTAATTACCCTGTAAAAATTGGAGTTTCTCAATTGCAATTAGTCAGAGTGCCAGTCAAAGTTGAAAATATCCCCATTACCTGGTTATCAGTATGTACTGCAGTTCATGATCTGGGAGAGCCTGTAACTCCAATTAAGATACCAACAGTTACTGATATATCTCTCAACCAGAGGGAAAGGAAATCATTAGTCTCTTTGCTTCAGAGTAAACATGATGTGTTTAACTACTGGACCATAAGTGTTGGCCAAGCATTAGGCGAGGAGCACGTAATTGAATTGAAGCATGATCGACCAATCAGGTTGCCAGTACGCTGTGTACCAGAAAATTTGAAACCAGAGTATGAGAAGATCTTGAGCGATTTGATTGAAAGTGGCATAATACAAGGAAGTAACAGCCCCTACGCTGCCCCTACTGTGTTCATCTGACAAGGCGAGAAGTATCAGCTGTGTATCAACTTTCAAAAGCTTAACAACATAACAATTAAGGATGTGTATCCCCTGCTGAGGATCGAAGACCTCCTTTTTGACGCCAGTAAATACAAATTTTTTTCCTGCCTCAACTTATGCAAAGCTTACTGGCAGGTACTGATGCGCCCTTCCAACATCTCTAAAACCCCCTTCATCACCCCTTACAGGTTATACGAGTGGAAGTATATGGCCTTTGGCCTATGTATTGCGCCAGCTACCTTCCAGCGCTATGTCACTAAGGTTCTCAAGGATGATGCCAACCTCTTTGAACCCGGGGACTTTGTTGATTTTATTCTTTAAAATTTATTCGGTATTTCTACGTCACTATGACCTTAGTAGTTATTTTCGATCTCAGGTTGCTATTGCTAGTTGTATGTCCCCTTGATGATGCTTATTTTTGCTCAAATTGAATTTTGCAAGGGAAAAGAATTTGATCATGTTAAACTACTGACATCTGATTATTGTAAACAAAGGCAGGTAATAGTTAAACATTTGTATAAAACCTGAGAGAAATGTAGTGATAGTATAATAGATTTTATCTACTCTCAACTGCCATCCTTACCATTGTATTTTCTATTTAGTTATCATCTTTATGAAACTTATTGCTTAAGATCAGCAACAATTCGGGAGTGCTTTCATTAGCATGAAACAAATAGGGTAGCACCAGTCAATAAGGTTAAGCACTTTACTTCTGGATGTTCCTTTGGCTGGAAGCCATAGGAACTGGTCATCTTGGTTTTTACCTTAAAGTAGTTTCATTACTTGGATGAATTACCAATGTTATATCTATAAGTTATAAGTTCTATGTTATTCTGTTTCTCGGAATCATGGCTGTATTGTAAATGCTATTTAAACCTTCTACAGAGTCAATTAAGTTTCTAGTTAAGTTACCCTACCAGCCTGTGATTCTACACTAATACATTTTGCTTCTGGCTTACCATCTAGAGCAATATTCAGCTGGTTGGAAATGTCTGTCACTAGTTTAACATCAGATTGGGAGTCTAAATTCAAATCAAACCCTGATATTATGACAAGACTGCTTGGCTTCCTCCTTCTCTTCAGTCTGCACTTCATATATTAATTTAGTTTTCCTGCTGACTTTCCTGATCCTTTGTGATATCTGCAAATGTCTTTGATTAAGGTTGTGACAAGTTGCTAATTTCTTTCCATAAAGCAGAGCATTTGTCAGCTGCAAAGTAGCTCACAGGAAAGGCTTGTAATTGAATTTTTAGAGATCTTTATTGGTAACCAGGCATGGACCCAAACTTCCCATCCATTGTTAGTATATTTGATCAAGTGTTTGGCTCCAGGTGGGCCATGATTTGATATGGAGTCACCAAGATGACTCTTCAAACCAGTCATTAATCTAGAACTAATTAAACTGTATAGTAAACATGCAGAGTATTGTTGAACAAAAATCTACAATAATAGATGTATTAAATGAGCAGAAATAGCAAAAATACATTTCAATATTCATTGAGTTAAAACAGCTGCTTAAAAAGATATCTAATATTTGACGTCCCATCAAGTTGCTGTCATTTATACACCCTTTTTAATCAGTATCTGTTTTGAGATATTTGGTATTTGTTTTGAGAAATGTGATATCCATCTAAAGTATCAACTGCTATTTATTAAGTTATACAGACAATTGTTGCGCAAAATTCGACACAAGGGATTTATTAAATGAGCTAAAATAGAGAAAATACATTGCTATGTTCATTTCATTGAGTTGAAAATAGTCGCTTAAAATGCTTTCTAATATATTATGTCCTATTTAGGTGCTGTTCCTTATGCACCCTTTTTAATCAGAATCCGCTTTGTGATATTTGGTATTCGTTTTGAGAAATGTGGTATCTATTGAAAGTACCAACTAAAAAAATTTTATTGTCCGTTCTAAGGGAAATCCATTTTGGCAAATTTACAAAGTCAAAATCTAACGGTTTGTAATTTAGACACGACGGACGAATTTGAAAACTATCATAAGCTATTTTTAATTGACAAGAAATTAATTAATTATCTTATTCATGTTTGATTAATAAATTTTTAAAATCCAATTTAAATTTTCTAAATTTGCCTTATATTTGAATATCGAGCTAATAGTGAATACTTAGCTGCAGTCGCAACCCCATTTTTTATGTTTACTTCGACGTGGTGGACATTAGACCTAGACTGTTTATATTATCATATTACTATCAATATCTACTTAGTGGAAGTTCTTGTAAACTAGTGTATCAAATATAATTTCTTCGTAAATTACCGCAAATTTTTGCAGTTTATTACGTTTACGTGAAAAAATCACCTTCACTTACATCATGAATTTTTTATTGTTATTTTTCGCATTTAATTAATTTAAATAAAGTTTAACTGAGAATACATACAAACTAATGCGAACGTTTACAAAACAATTACTTAAATATAGATTTATCACTAGAACGCCAATTTCTGTACAGCCATTAACACCCTTTCGGTCACAAATGATCGCACCAAATTATCTTTTGCTAACAATCTTCAGATATTAAAATCTTTGAAGAAAAAGTTTTATTCTTTTCTCTGCTACGCGAGAACAGCAAATTTATTGAAGATTTTGGCTATCACAGTCACAAGTAACAATTTTTTCTTCCAATAAATCACATGATGCACAGCGTGATTGCTTGTATTTATAACAATTGGACGTTGTTTTATTTCGGCATTTTAAGTGTTTCACGGATCCATTGTGTATCGTGATGTTTTATGTATTTTGCACTTAAGAATATGAATGATCCAAGAATTGTTTTGGCAAAAATGGATGTTGAAATTTTTTCCTGGAAACTTGAATCGATACATCCCTATAGTGAATCTGTGAATGCATTCTACACAGTATCACATTCATTAGACGAGTTTTCAGTTGAAAAGCGTTAGTTTTTCTCATGAAAATCGGAATCATTTGAATTCACATCTTCAGTCAAGATTAGCAAAAAAAACCTTCACTCCCTCGTCTGTTGGGACGTTCAGTCATTAGTAATAGTGCAATCTTGTGTACAGATATTTCTCAAATGGACAGGATTGCTGATTAAAATATCAAACTGAAAATTGACCCAATCCCTTACATAAATAATAGTGTGTGGTTAAAATTGACCCACTGGGCGTTTGATGATATTTCAATTAAATAGGTCAAAGATAGGAAGTGTCAGCCAATTTGGATCAAACACTCACAGGACTTGTTAAATTAGAGCTATATCAATGTTGCATGCAGTCAATTTTGATCGCTTTGAGTGTTCTAGTGTTCGTTAAGCATTACAACTAGGATGAATGATCATTTAGCTTTAACTTGATAGTTATTATTTGGAAACTGTCCATAACTTTTTCAATATTAAGAAATAAGAAATGAAAAATTGATTTATAATCATGCTTATAACACTACCGAAAATCATATCAACAACTTATTAAAGGAGATAAAAGTTAGAGCAATATTGGCAAAAATTCTCATAATTTAGTTTATAATTGATGTAATAATTTTAATTAATAAATTAAGAAAATAATTATCATATTGGAAACAAAATCAGAGTAATAAATAGCAAATAGGGTAAATTTAATATAGCATCACTAATGCTCAAATATTTATAACCTTCAAACCTTGCGATTAACGTTGAGTTATATTTTATATGATTTTGTAAATTAATTGAAGAAATATATTGTATTCTATTAAAATCCTTGGTTATTTCTCCTTCAAAACCAACGTCAGTAGATCCGAATAGTTATCGCGGCTATGTCCAAAAAACGAAATATAAGAAATCAAAATTACTGCGGAACATGAAATTTATTTTAATTGTATTTCTTAATTTACCAATTTTGCCATTTGCAAAAACGTATTTAGGTCTAAAAGCATACTTTTTTCATATGAATAACCATTTACGTTGATAATCTTTTATTTGTATTTTATGTATTCTTGATCTTATGACTTGATTTTCTTTTATTTTTTCAGTAAAATCATGAACTGTCAACTCAAGTAAGGGCTTTGGCCCTCATTTGTAGATGCTATATTAGTTACTTATATTATACCATTGCATTTATGACGTCTCTTTGAAAATCGGACCAAACATTTATACACGTTTGATTTTTTAATGTAAGTCATTATTGCGCAAATGATGCCGAATTGGTTTTACAGATTTGTGTATATCTGCTTGATTCTTTTTGTTTATTGGAGGTGATCTGATAATTCCGAAATTCCATTTTAAACTTATTGAATTCATCAACTCTAAATTACTGAAATCTCAGTCAGACATCACTAAAAACTTAACTGATTAAATAGGTGTAAAAAGCGTGTATTATAATTTTCAAAAAAATCAAATTGATATCTCTGTTAAGCCTAGAATAATATTTGCACATAGTTAAATACTAAAGAATGGTAATTCAACAACACACTTGATATTATTCCAATAAAGTATTAAGTATTGGCAGGAAACTAGAAATACCGCTTTGTCCTATGGCAAAAGTAATGTGATGATAATAATATCTGTCTTGCTTGAAGAGCAGGAATAAATTCATCTCTTAACATCTAACATAGACAGAATTATCCTTAATAAAAAGTCGTCGTAACTTATGGGACATACTGTATATATATTTAAAGAGAGATAATATATATTTCACTTTTTGCAAACCTTAGGTCTAATATACAAAATATCAAAATATACATAAATGAAATCAACCAAAATTTTTATTATGATTTCATAGAATTTCTGATTGAACTGCAAAGCTGTTTAAAAAATCTGTTTGTTCTAGCACCCATTGAATAATTCTGAGTATTTCGTAAATTATAGTGTCTTCGTTTAATTTCGGAATAAAATAATGAAGTGGATGTTCATCACTTTGAAGATTTTTCCATATTGAGTTACAATGCCTTTCTCTACGTTTGTTAAGAGTTAAGAATTGTAGATCAATACACGCTTCCATGTAATTTAACCCTCTACTGCATACGAGAATGAATTCGTCGGCTTATTCAAATACACTGTTTTACAATATTTAGTCACGTTTATTTATGTTGTGTGCATAATATAATTTCTAGGGTTTTTTCCCAAAATTTTAGAAACTTTTGACGGAGTAAACGTTTTTTTTGGCAACTCTTTTGATTTTGTTGAGATAACCAATACGTGTTGTCCTATGAAGACAATTTTCTTTTTCATGTTTGTAGGCATAAACGGACGAATTTGTCCGCTAATTATGAATATAATAAAATATAATAATTTTTGGTTTAAAATGACCGAATTTGTTATTTTTACTATTGTTAAAAATGAAAAAGTACGAAAAAATTTTTTATTATGCAGAAAAATAAATTATGCAGTAAAGGGTTAATGAAGGTATTATGATTTTTAATGCACGTCCCTGAATACGTTCAATTATGGTAATTTCCTTATGGTAATTCCAAACAGGAGATCAATATTCCAATATTGGTCAAATCATGGTCTTATATATCAAAACTAATTCTGAAGTTGATGCACCTGATATTTTTAGAAGTGTAATACAGCGAAGTCCTTTTGCTGCTTTTTTAACAATGTAATTGGTATTTTCTGTCCACTTCAGATTATTTTGTAAAACAACTCCAAGAGGTTTTGCATGAATTTACTCGTTGAATTTGAATATTTTCTATATAAATTTCAGTTGGCAATGACAAAGACTTTAATAGACAAATAGTTAATTCTTTTGTTTTATTTAAATTTATTTTCATAAGAGAATCTTTACTCCAATTGTTAACGGAAGATACAAGTGACACATGTTTACCATGCTATTGTATCATCAACGAATTTGACTCGGTCATCCCATTTAATTTGATGTTTATTTACAAATATAATAAATAACCAATGCACCATTTTTGTTCCTTGAGGAATTATTTGAATTTCTGTATTTAGAAAACCTGTATTTAATTGATTAGAATCACCAGCAAGGATTATGGCAATATTTTGGTATTGTTGTAATAAATGTTCAAATATTAATTGAAGATTTTTCTTATTCTTCCATTATCTTCACTAGACCAATACGGATGGTATTTTACACCGCATATCTATCCATTTATGCCGCGTGGTGATCGCGAAATATTATAATGATCCAGATAGCTTCGATATCTTCATAGCTATTATCAATATTTGGCAACTATTTATAGTAAGATAGCTCAGACCTTACTTGAATCATTACTCCACCATCAGATTTCTCGTATTCTGATTTTTTACGGTCATTGCTTTCTATAGCATAACATGGGAGAGAAACAGCGTTGTCAGAAATATTATACGTTAGGTGAGTTTCAACTAAGCATATAATATCTGGATTTATTGGGGTTATTATTTCATATAATTCATCCATTTTAAATTTAATTGATTTCACTTTTGATAAAAAAAGAAATTATATTGCTTTTTGAGTGAGTGGATGGATACTAGATTGTTATCAATGTAGAGCTTAAGATTTCGAATGTTTATACTTGCTTTTTCAATTCCTTCCTTGTGGATTAACGAATAATGCTTTTGCTAAAATTTTCTTTTCAATTTCTCGATCTGTAGAACTAAGCATTTGTTTTATAAATATATTTGCGTTCAGTTTTTTAACTTTGAGAGCATTTGCAAAAAAATGCGTTCAGTCCAATCATTTTAAACATAATTGGTCTTTATTTTCATTTCTAAATTTTCCCATCGCGTGTAATCGTACAAATCATTAAAATCTAAATCCAGTGTATGAAATATTGTTCCTCTATTTAAGGTTTTTAATGCACGAATTTGATAGAGATATCACTTAACTTTTTCGAAAAACTTTCAATAGAGGATCTGAAATATTCGATTTGCTTTTCTACATTTTGTATTTTGGTGTCGAATGTATTAAATTCTACTGTAGATGTTCGATAAGATGTAATTAGTGATTAGGCATTTTGTGCTTCACGGTGACTTAATTTCATAACTTGAAAATCAGTAAGTTCTAAAATTTCTTGAGAATTGCATAAATTTAAGCCTTTTGATAAAATCATTTTCTAATGTATTTAAGATGTATATTTTCAAGTTTAAAATTTGAACAACGTAAAATTTCTTACCGTTTTCTCCAGTTATATAACTACAATAATGGACTCGCTTTTATATTAGGTGTTTCCATGCTTTGAATGTGCTTATAATATTAAATGGTTAATTAAGGAGTATCATATGCTAAAATTGTGAATAAAAATCATTTTACCAATATATGATGATAACATATTACATATTTCGTTCCTAAAATATTAAAAACACAACATATGGTTTGTTCAAAGTTTATTCATTTATTAATAGCTAATATATCCCATTGAAAACCTGGGAATAACACTGGCAGTTTCCTAGTATATAATAATCTTAATAAGCTTTATTCCAATGGAAATACATAGCTTACAAAAATGAATTTAAAATAAATTTATACAAATCGATTTTACAGTTCGCTATACATACATCTGGAAAGCGTTTAGGGTTTTTGATGAACCAATAATTTTTTGTTGGGAAAGTAAATTATGTTTCAGTAATCGGAACTTCCTAAGGCTTTCAGCGCATCTTATTGTACAAGATAAATTATTCCATAATAGACTGGTAGCATATGTAAAAGATTTATTTGCTATACTGACGATACATGCACGTGTTCTTGAGTTAAATTTAACATGATTGAAAAACAACGTCAAGCTTGCAAACATTATGTGGTACTTGGGTGACAGAATTTGAACTTCTTGTAACTTATCACTGGTATCTTGCTTGTAAATATTGTAAAAAGTTCTGATACACCAGTTGAATGTTCTATTAATACGTTCACTTTGTTGGATTGTAAGATTAGTAAGCAGAATGCATGCATATGTAAAATGACATAGGACAAAGGAATGAATCATTTGGGTGCTTTGTGTTATATGCTTAATCTCATTAATGGATCTGATGCCTAAAGCCATTTTACGTAGTTTATTGTTTATGAATGAGTTATATTCTAGCTTATTGTCAATATCAACGCCTAGGTATTTGATGTTTTCAGTTTGTTTTATGCTCTGTGATCCTACTTGCAGTTCAATTTTGTTGGAAATGCTTCTTAATGAATTTGGGGAAAATATCAAGAATTGCGTTTTTGGAATATTAATTGTTAGTTTATTTTGATTAAAAATATATTTTTAGTTGCTCAATGTTGTTTTTCAGTTGTTCGACAGTCCTATGTGGACTAGTGTCCTTAGTAACTATGCATGTATCGTCAGCGTATTGATAAATATCACCTGATTTAATACGACTTGAAATATCTTTTATGTATATAGTAAACAAAATGGTTCCCAGAACAGTGCCCTATGGGATTCCCCTCGAACATTCTATATAACCTAAGAATACATTTCCAATCTTTACTCGATGTTTTCTATTGGATAGGAAACAATTTATCATAGCTAATGCGTCATTATCAATTCCAATGCTCTTAGTTTTTGCTGCAATATTGCATGATCGATGCTGTCGAAAGCTTTAATAAGATCAAGGGAGACAACTGCTGCGCACATCTTATCGTTGATGGTTAACCTTATATTCTTAGTTACACCAACTAATCATTATTCGTTAAGTAGTCACGCCTAAATCCAAACTGTCTATTAGATAATAGATCATTATTCGTTAAGTATTGTGTAAGCTGTTTTGCAAGACGTTTTTCAAATATTTTCGTAAATGTGTTTGTCACAGATATCGGTCTATAATTTAATCCATTCAAAGGATCAACCTTTTTGTAGACGGGTGTAATATCCGAAAGCTTGAGCATATCGGAGAATTCATTTTGATAAATAAATTTCAAGTGATTTGTTATTACTTTAAGTAAATTAATGTAGACAATATTAACTAAAAATCTGAAATTGTAAGAACAAAAATATTATCTAGTACAAAGTGGTTTTACAATATTGAATAACAAAGTTTCAAGCAATAAATTTTTTATTTTCATCATATCCAGTAACTTTATTTGGAGAGAATAATCAGCATTCTGAAGAAAAAGAAGTTCCAAGTCGTACAAAAATTCACACAGCAATATAAAATGTTCGATTTAACAGAGCTGAGCATAATGTGATAATCAGTTTTAAATCCCAGACTTTTGAAATAGCGAATGGCTTTTTCTTAGCAAAAATATGCAGATCAACTGCTGAAAATAGCTTGATAAAGAAAATACTACAACTAAAGAGAGAATGTTAAAGAAATCCAACGACTTAAGCCAATTGACGAAAATTATTGGAAGTCACCATATAGTTTCTAAATATTAAAATGATGAAAATATAGAAAAATCAAAGGGAAACTGAAATGAAACCATTACTTGATTACACAAAAGTATCGATAGGAAATAAAGTTTATATATTTATATATATACCGTGCATCTCATAATTATCAACAATTTATAAACGCAAGAAATGCGGAGCCAATGAAAATATAATTATTGTTTATTGGCTGAAATATAGTATATAAATGGGGATTTACATATACTATATCATTATTTCAGATTTTTTATTTTTTCTAGCATGGATGTAACACTAAAAATTAAGATAATACAATGCTATTATAAATCTTCCAATTCGGCTTCAGCAGCTATTTGCCTCTACAACAAACGTCAATCTCCATAAAAATATATTTGATGCTTCAATGGTTATGAGAATTGTCAGAAAGTTCAAGCCAACTGGCTGTATAGCTCATCAACAGAAAGGTGCTGGCACACCAGACCTCTCTAGCGAAAGTGAAGCCGATGTTGAAACTCCTCTTCAATCATCATCTTCCAGCAACTCTTTGCAACTCTCTTCATGCTCTGCTATCAGTCATTTAACTAATATTCCAAGAGCATCAGTTCATCGCATTTTACGCAGAAAACTAAAAAAATACCCAGACCGATTGCACTAAAAACAGGAACTGATACCTACTGATTTTCACAAAAGGTTGGATTTTGCAAACTGGTTCCTTGATGAAATGCTGGAGTCAATAGATCATGTGCTGTGGTCAGACGAGTGTTACATGGACTTACAGGGTGGCGTCAACACACACAATGTTATCATACGGGCTGATAGTAAGTACACACGTCATCTCAAAGCCACTTCACCCTGGCAAGGTTTGCGTTTGGATTAGCTGTACCTCGTGATTTATGCTTGATCCAATCATTTTCGATGAACGCACAATTAATGACGAACGTTACCACTCAATGTTGAAAGATATTATTATACCAAATTTAAAGCGACGCCGAAAATGCTCCAACCATATTTTTGGCAAGATGGAGCACCTCATCATATCACTTTAAATGTTAAACAATTGCTTCTCCAAACATTAACAGAAGAGCGGGTCATTAGTCGCAATTTTCCCCATGAGTGGCCGACACGTTCACCAGACATAAACCCATGTGACTATTATTTCTGGAGTCACCTAAAGCAAAAGGTTTATACTGGTCAAATGCCTT
>CABFPE010000179.1:122466-176494 GCA_900660155.1 Hofstenia miamia | reverse complement strand
ATATATATATAGATAGTACGATTTTCCAATCAATATCATTGTTTAGATTAAAAGTTTTAGATTTTGTTTTCCATTTAATGTAATTTGCAATGTTCTTGGGAATCGATTTGAGCACTCAACAAATCAAAGCGTGTGTTCTGAATGGTGACAATCCAAACTTTTATCGCATTGAGTTTGATCATGATCTCCCTGAATTTGGCACTACTGGTGGTGTAATTCGCGCAAAAAATGGCGAGGTGTACTCCCCCGTACATATGTGGCTAACGGGATTTATGTTGTTATTTGATAGAATGAAAGATGACAAAGTTGATTTTTCCCAAATTAAAGCTATTTCAGGTGCATTTATTTTTTAGGTTTTTAGGTGTGAGATCCATTGATGTATAATGAGCGACCAAAGCTTCTCGTTTTTTAATTTTCTTTAATTTTCAAACATAATTTGCATATTTTATGCTAATATTCCTTGTTTGTATAATTATTACCATGACGGTGCTATGAATTCATCGAAAGGGTACAGCATATTGCTTTTACATTAAGTTAATATGCATGTAAATGCCAATTTGTTTGCATATATTCTGAATGATTGATGCAAGGACAATGTTAAACAAAAGTTAAACATTTTTCTGTTTTCATATTTTGTATCTTGATTTTAATAATAAACCAATTATTCAATATGTCATTTGCTTTCTAAAATTATTTTGTAGTTGCATGCAGTATATGTTGTGTGCAGATTACGTTTGAAATATATATCATTCACTTATCCTAAACAACAGAAATAATGATTTAGGCTGTGCTCAGCAACATGGATCTGTTTATTGGAACAAAAATGCAAGTGAAATCTTAAGTAAATTGAAATCTGAGAAAGGTCTGGATGTTCTCCTCAAAGAAGCATTTTCAAAACCCTTTGCTCCTGTTTGGATGGACACATCAACTTTTGCAGAATGTGATATTCTTGAAAAGGCTGCAATTTCAGCAGAAAGGCTGTCTCAGATTACAGGTTCATCAGCTCACCCACGTTTTACAGGTCCTCAAATTATGAAGCTCTATCGACAACAACCGAATGTATATTCAGAAACAAAGCGAATAAGTCTCATTAGCAGCTTCGGTGCTTCACTCTTTGTAGGTGGGTTGCTAGAATTATAACAAACTAAATTATGAACTTTCATAAAAAATTACAAAAAGTTTATGTAAACAGATCTGCCCTGTTTATTCATATATACATATTTTTTAAGTGGCATGAGCCTATTATTTAATTATGACTTTTTCTTATCTTCTGTAAGATATAGATCTACTTTTATTCATTTACATCGCTATTTAGGAGAAATCGCACCAATAGATTCAGCGGATGCAAGCGGAATGAATCTTTTAAATATATTTACTCAGCAGTGGGATGAACAACTTTTAAATGTTTGTGCGCCTGATTTAAGGGATCGTTTAGGAGTCGTTGTTCCGTCAAAAACTGTTTTGTCAAATATTTGTTCCTATTGGGTAGAAAGATACGGGTATGTTTTATGTGCAATGTTTTACTGGTACAGTAGGATTGTTTTATAACGACCATTTCCATTTACTAAAAATGAGTTCCAGATCAAATCATGACCTTTCCAATGTAATAATATTGCTGGAAGAGAAACGTTCTTTAATAATATTTTTCAATTTCAGTCATTTCTGCTTTTCAGATTTGTTTAAGGTCACCACTGAACACTGCAGTTCGCCAAGTTACTCTTCAGTCGTATTTGTTAATTACACTAATATTTTGTTAAAATAATTTTTTCTATCTTGTCTTTTTTATACCTATCAACGAAATCAAAACTGTTTAGTTTCGAAAAGAGCTTTACATTGAACTGTGTTCTATTTATTAACCCCGTTTCGTTACAATTTTTTGCAGTAGAAATCTAATAGTTCATAATATGAATGTTTTTAGAATTTTTTGTTCTTTACACAAGATGATTGATGCAAAATAGGAATGCTTCTCTAGAATTATTTTATAGAAATCCTATTTTTTAAAACAATTGTTGCAGAACGATTTGTAATACAGGGTGGCCCATTTATCCATACACTACAATATTTTTAGTAAGGAGTTTGTCAAAGTTTTAGTGGTAGAACTATGAACAATATTGAACAAGTAATTTAAGAGCTGGACACTTTGACGCGTGAGCCTCCATTTCTCAAAAGTTCGTTTAGACACTCTTTGTAATCTAACATTCTTTCTCATTTCAGCAATGATTGTACCGAATACACCACGAATTTTTTGCTATGGCTCCTAAATGTCAGCGGATCTGTTTACACCCACTAGAAACTTAATGCATAACCCCAGTAAAAAGTCGTGGAGCAAGGAGACGAGGCAGTAAGTCGATCATCTTTAGCAGAACCGGCCATATCCAACGAACAGGCAGAGTGTCCTTTAACTACTGGCAAACGGCAAGACTCCAGTGTGGCGGCGCACTATTTTGCTGAAGGGTTATCCATTCTTTCAGACCCAAAGATTCTACCTGTGGCCAAAGAATCTGTTTTGAACAATTCTAGATAATTTTCACCAGTGAAATTTTCATTCAGAAATACCGATCCAATTATTCCACCTTCCCAAAAAGCTATCCAAGCTGTGGTGGTAGGTAAGTGTAGACCATAACGAGTTTAGAATTTAACAATCAACACTATCCATCCATTCATACCAACAGACAGTAATTACATGTTGATTGACAGAGTAAGACATCTAAAATACATAAAAAAATAAATATAGTATGTAAAATATGTAAAATAAATATAAAACACAGTTCATATTTCAAAATTCCTAGTAGGTATACTTAAATGGGCCATCTTGTATATTTAATAATTGGATTTCGGCATTCATGTTAATATTGTAATTTATAAATGCTTACATGTATTTTTTAAGGTAATTGTAACATAGTGAATATTAAAATGATGTGATTTTTTTTTGCAATATGATTTGCTATTGGACCTGAAAACATAATAGTTTCTCCTTTTTTCTTCTAGTCTTACAATGATTAAATAAAGATGTTAAATTGTTCTAAAATAATGCTTTTTTACAAAATGTCAGAAATCTGGAATCTGGTAACATAATTGATGGCTTCTAACAAAAAATGCACATTTGTTCACAACTTTTAATATCAGTAATATACATATACATTCATTTATAACATTTCATATCTCATTGAGACTTGTTATATATACTTGAAAATATTTTTTATGCATGTCTATCATATTGTAAAAAATTTAGTTTTTCTCAATCATGTAAGGTTGTTGCATGGACTGGTGATAATCCCTCTTCACTTGTTGGAAATTTTGTTAATGGAGTTGGTGATCGAGTAATAAGTTTGGGTACTTCTGATGTACTTATGGGATTAGTTAGTAAGCCCAAACTTAGCTCTCTTGGTCATGTTTTCATATCTGCCATTCCATCAGGTTTCATTTGTTTGGTTTATTAAACAAGGCTTATACCCCGTTTACACGTGACATGAGACATGCATGTCTTGTTTTTAATGAGCGAATGTCACGTCTAAACACCAAAAACACGCGACATTCTCTACTTGAGTGGTTGAATGTCGCGTGTTTTGGTTGTTTAGACGTGACATTCGCTCATTAAAAACACAAGACATGCATGTCTCATGTCACGTGTAAACGGGGTATTATTGAAAATTATTAATTACAAAATTTTTATCCTAAAAATATAGTTTTTGTAAGTTGTGTTACATACAATGTGGAATTTTTTTAAACGATGGATTAATGCAAGCAGTAGCGTACGCAGGGGGGGGGCGACATGGTGGAATGTCCCTCCCGTCAGGTTTCCAAATTTGATTATGACTGGATAAATCAAAAAAAAATTTGATTCAAAAGTTGTTCTATATGTTCCATGCATCAATTAAGAGAGCATTTTCAAAACAACATAATAGATACATTGGCGAATCCAGGGCGAATTTTCGACTGTGTTCCAATTACATAATAATTTTATATAGTTGGATGTAGTGCGAGTGCCGATGGCACAAAGCACTGTTAGAAAAGTGGGGGCCCTTCTCCAGAAATGTTTTAAATAATTCAGGCTATTTCTAATGCACAAACCTTGATCTAAACACGCAGAATTATTGGTATTTAATACACGTTTTAATTATTTACTAGTTTGCTCTATATATGAGAAAATTATGAAAAAACTATCAATTCTTAAGTCAAAAAACAGGTAGAATTATAAGTCCAAATTTGTAAATAGAGCTTTCGGTGATCAGTCCGAAAGAATGTCCCTCATTACCATTCGACGGGGATTTTTTTTGCTAAAAATCTATAAATGATGACTGATATATTAGAGCTACAGTATCATACCTGCACAGGTTTTTTTAACGGATATCAAATTTCATAGGCTATTAACAGGTTTAGATAAGCATCTGTAAACCACAATGTGATTATTTACAGATGCTTAATTTGCATCTCATTGCCCAGGGCGTTATTTATTGGTTTATGTTAAAAAAATATTTTTCTTAGATTTATTTCTTCCCGAGATTAGTCGGGAAAATTCACCGTCATTAAAATTTTTTGACTATATTCTGGAATACAGTGGAATATAGTGTGGATCCGCCCCTGAGATAAAGCTATGCTATTTCGATAGTATTGTTAGGAATTTTTTATAAAATATTTTGCTCGCAAATTGCTCTAAGTAGTTAGGGCGTGTGCCGAAAGTTTAATAAAAAAATATTACTCATGTGGATATTTTAACATCTAAATTGCTTTTTGTTTATTATTTTGTAATGTATTTAACATCATTAGATGCTCCGTTTTCTTCTCTTCTTGTATATTCAAATGGTGCCTATACACGTCAACGCATTGTTACACCGCATGGCGATTGGGATAAGCTTTATCATGCTTTGGAGCAAACATCGCCTGGTTGTAACGGATGCTTAAGTATACATTGGCCCAACACCGAGATAACGCCATCTGGTGGTAGGGGTGTTGTTCGGGTTAATTCATTAGATGAAGAAGTTAAAGAGTTCGATGAATATTGTGAATGCAGGTCATTAATAGAAGGTGATTTTTTATCGTAAATTGTTAGCGCTTTGTTTAGATACTATGCGGTTGGGCTTTTTGCGCGCCGTATGCATAAATGTCGTATGATTCACAAAATTCATCTACACGTAGGAATCGGCTTACAAAATTGAGTGTCGCGTCAGGAAAAGTTGAATCTCTCTAACATTATAATAAAAACACATACCCAGAGTCAATCAAATATATATATATATATATATATATATTTATATATATATATATATAGGCGTGTGTGTATGTGTACACGTTTTACTTAGAGACCTGCGGAACCACAAATTTTGGTCGGTCATCATCCGGTGTTCAATATTTCAGTTCGCAAAAGTACCCAATTTTGTTCACAGCTTTTATTCAATTAAACTTTTCAAAAACATTCTAATTCTAAATTATGGCCCTTTAAAATTGATTTCGTTTCATTAAAAAGTCCATAACTTATGAATTTGATAATATATTCTAATGCGCCAATGTTTTTTTGCTATCTTAGGGATTTCAGGAATAATTTTGTCACCCATATTCTCTAACGCAATCATTGTTATTGTATAGTTTTTCGATCGACATACATCTATATAAGGATAAAGTTCTAAATTTAAATTATTCAGAAATATAATTGGAAACGATTAATGAAACATTAAATAAAATTTGGATTTAAAAGAACAAAGTTGTTTACTTAAAGATTATAAAAAAGTAATTTCAAATGCAATTTATTAACTACTAAGGATAGGATTCGGATAGTGAATTGAATATATAGGGATACCGGATAATTCTGGATAATTTGACTGCCGGATACCGGATAATATATTGTTCAATTTTTACTAGGGCAATCAGAAATGTGACTTTAAAAAACAAAATATGACCTCATTTTTATGACAAAATGTGACGGAATTAAGTTAAATAGGGCCTAATATATGACCATCCATTTTTCAAAATCACTAAATGCATGTATAAAGAGTGAGATAAGATCAAGATTGGTGAATAAACAGAAAAGTTGTTTTAACATCAACATTTTCTAATGCATGCAATTTTAATTAATTTTGAGTGTAGTTAATTGTAATTAGTTTTCCTTCCAAATTTGTTCTGAAAAAGATTTTCAATCGAAACCGGTCACATCTAGGAAGCTCAGTAATCTAATACTCTTATATATATATATATATATATATGTGTGTGTGTGTGTGTGTGTTTTAGTTCAAAGCTTTAAAGCAGTCACAATCCAGGATTAATTTTCAAAAAACAAAAATATAACCTTTACGACCTTATAGCTCCTTATTTAACTGCATCCCAGGTCTGAAACCATCTAATTTTAAGCAGACGGCAAAATAGACAAACAAAATAATGACTTTTATTACTATGAGTTGTCTTGTCCTAATTTTTTTTATGAATAACTGCCTCATTTATCAATTAATATCGAACTCTTACCAATGAAAATATATAAATACTATATAGGAACTTGTTTTGTTGCATGACAATTTCCATATCCTGGAAAAAATATAACCTTTTCCTCGAAAATTCCATTTTAAGTCAAGTTTTATCTCAGAATATATTATCCGGTAAAATCCGGTAAACAAGTTAACTTTTACCGTATACCGGATATCCGGATCCGGTTGTGTAATTGCCGATTTTACCGGATACTGGCACATCCCTACTAATTTTTAATTCTGAGTTAGAATTCGGAACGTTTAACCTTAAACAGCCTAGCGTTCGTTTTAAAGGACAAACCGTTTTTCCACATTTACAAAGAATTTTCTCCAAGCCTATTTCCAAATTTGAAAATCTTGAAACATGGGTAGCTCTATTGGGGAACATACTTTAATGCAATGTTGAAAATTTCTATTATAGCTTATTGCTGTGGTAGACATTGTTGAATAGATTTACAAGTTTTCTTAGAAATTTTCGAATTTTTGAAAAAGATTTGAATTCTCTCTATACCTAGTGTTCATGTATTTAGAAGGTCTTCAGCCCCTGGAGGCAACAAAGAACTTTGATTGTTTCTTAATATGTGCAAAATATTCCAAACCCGTTGAGGAGTGCGGTGCGCAATGTCAGAGGTCGCAGGGTCGAAGGTCAGCGTGCGTATTTAGAGCGAAAAGTCAGAGGTAGACTCTCCTCTATTATGTGGTGCTTTCATATTGAGCACACCATTAATAGTTTTTGAGCTATAAGCGTTTAAAATTTTATTATAGGATCATGAAAATTTTTAAAAATCACCAGGCTGTTTAAGATTAATATAATGTTATCAAGTGACTTCGGATGTTCTCTCAAATTAATTGGACATTTTTGTGCAGCAACAAAAGCTTTCTGCAAATATATTAATTCACCCACTGAAAGACTTGATAAAATCGGTATCAATTGTGTATCTTTATCGATCGACCACATCCTTATTAATGAAATGAGTAAGTACATAAATTATCCAGAGTGAATAATGCGCAAAATGAATAGCACACCTTATAGTTTGTAACATGGACTCCTAGTACTAGATAAAAATCTATTATTCCATGTTTGTAATTAAAGGAATGCCTGCATCCCACCGGAAATGATATTTACAGCATAAGCTGCTTATTGAATTATGCTTTAGTTAAAGATAAACACGCGCAGAATTTGTTTTGAAAAGTTTACAACAGTTTTTTCGCGTTCACCCTTGAAAATTTGAGAATAATATGGAAGTGTTTGACGACCGCGTTGATTGGCTTATTACCAAACGTGCACTCCCAATTAGCGCGGCTTTCAGGAACGCACGGAGTATTGAAATCTTGCACGTCTAGCAGTGGAAATTTACAACAGTTTTTTCGCGTTCACCCTTGAAAATTTGAGAATAATATGGAAGTGTTTGACGACCGCGTTGATTGGCTTATTACCAAACGTGCACTCCCAATTAGCGCGGCTTTCAGGAACGCACGGAGTATTGAAATCTTGCACGTCTAGCAGTGGAAATTTACAACAGTTTTTTCGCGTTCACCCTTGAAAATTTGAGAATAATATGGAAGTGTTTGACGACCGCGTTGATTGGCTTATTACCAAACGTGCACTCCCAATTAGCGCGGCTTTCAGGAACGCACGGAGTATTGAAATCTTGCACGTCTAGCAGTGGAAATTTACAACAGTTTTTTCGCGTTCACCCTTGAAAATTTGAGAATAATATGGAAGTGTTTGACGACCGCGTTGATTGGCTTATTACCAAACGTGCACTCCCAATTAGCGCGGCTTTCAGGAACGCACGGAGTATTGAAATCTTGCACGTCTAGCAGTGGAAATTTACAACAGTTTTTTCGCGTTCACCCTTGAAAATTTGAGAATAATATGGAAGTGTTTGACGACCGCGTTGATTGGCTTATTACCAAACGTGCACTCCCAATTAGCGCGGCTTTCAGGAACGCACGGAGTATTGAAATCTTGCACGTCTAGCAGTGGAAATTTTGAAGCGTTGTAATAAACGCACTTTGAAAAAAAAATACCGGGGAGTGTTGCACGGGCTGTAATAAACTGGGCCTAATAATTTAAGAAGCGAGCCGCACATTATAATTTATAATTATAAAATAATTCTTACAAGCAATTTCAATTGAAATTATGGCAAAGGCTTTGTAAAAAGGAGTTTTTTAATATTGGACTGAATTAAATAACTTGTAAAGAAATGATTAAATGCCACACCTTTTATTTTATTTAGGCAACTGTTTCTGTGCCTGATATCAAATCTGATATTTAGTCAACTAAAACGCTTCGAGTAAATAACTGTGTCCTTTTAATTATAGCTATAGACAACTAAGTAACTATGTTCATGTAAGCATACTCAGCATTTGTCTAAACTACAATCTAGTTTTTTAAGTTACAAAAAATTATATTTTTCATATCACCATGGCATTGCTCTAACACTTGAGACAAAAAAACTCTTTACAAAAATTTGTATTAAAAACCACAAGTGCGAAGTTAGGCAATACGGGTACTTACAGCGAGTATAGGCTCGGCGTTTGTAGAGATCCGGCGGGCGGGCTTAAAATTCTTTTTTGAACAAACGTTATTTTTTGTTTGAATTAATTATACTCTGTTGGTAGTATATCACATTTTACATAAAGGCTAATGTATAAATGTATATAATGTAAAGGAATTACACCGTTATTAAAGAGAACGGGCCGTCCGCGTGCTGCCTAACATGTAAACGGGTGAGCCGTAAATTTTAAACGCGCGCAGGCGGGCTCGGGCCGATAAAAACCAATCACATTTCTTATAATTACTCTAACGATCACAGCGAATACTATAGCACATGAAAATTATTTGGACAATTAGAGAAAATGGTTTTTATGCATTAATTTTAATGTGAATTTTTGTCTTTGAACTAAATCGATGCAACATTTTTTTTGGTATATTCCGATTACATTTTTAATGTTTTTGTTATGTTCTTTGTTAAAAGATGTTAAATTTATTGTATGTTTCTAGATTATGACCACAGTTTGAATGCTTCGAAAATTTTGCAGGTTGACCCTGAAAAAAATGTGTACTAGTAATTTCTAAATAAAACTCATAATTTTAGGTCAGTTTTTGGCAATGCGTCTCCACTGTGAAAAATTAGGCATGGATCACGCGGATAGAATTTTTGTTACTGGTGGGGCATCAAAAAATCTTCAAATAGTGCAGGTTCGTATACCATTGTCTTTTGAATAAAAGAGAACGTTAAGTCCAGTCTTTGCACATAATATATACACTCAACTAATCCTGGTGTAACTACATTTATGCTTTAGCCCGTTATTGGAGAAAATGAATTGTTGAATATCAAAATATATTTATTAGTCAATTGTTGGCTATTTCTCTTGGCAGTTTTCGTGAATTTGTTTAGTGACTGTGAAATTGTATGTGTGCCATATTTGCATAAAAATACAAAAAATTTAATTTTGAAATGAAGAATTTTTTTATAGTTTTATGGGTTAATATTTGGCCTTTGTATTTTTGAGTGTCAACTACAGAATTTACATCGTCATTTCACTCACTTTTTCCACAATGTTTTGTGCACTCTTCATATAGAAAGTCTATTTTTTCTAAAAGAATGTATTCGTTTAAATATTTTGAATATTATTCTTCTCTGAGGTCATTTCTGTCCCGATATTCTAGAGAAGAATGTTAAGAAAACATGTGTATCTTTATCAAGTCAGAGCCTATACCGCTTTTTTGATGAACACTGATTTTTTACGTGACTATGCTATGATTGCAGTGTTAGTAAAACCCGAAGTATCAAACTGTTATTTTTTGTTCAGAATGTATTGCCTCTATTTGCAGAGATGCTTAGCCGCCTTTGAAGCAGGTCAAAACGGCCCTAGGAAGAGTCTTTGATGACAAGATTTATTAAATTCAAAGCAACCGTCTTTGAATACAAAAATGATTGGTTCCACCACAATTCAACATGTTATAATAGACTAATGGTTGTATGTATGTTTTGTTTCGCGCTGCCGAGCAGGAGCATACATTACATGTCTTATCCACTACATACATAGAACCTTTACTTACTTAGTCTATGATTATATCACGTTTTACATTGAAAATATTATGATCACAGTGGTGTATTGACAAAAGAACGACATTTTGAAATGCCAGTAAATTCATATTTTAAGCTAGGAAACTATTTCTCATCAACAAATTTCAATAAAGATTACCATGGAATCCATTGGCGTGTTACACATATGTTGCTATTAAAATTACACACACGATCCACATTTTTTGTTAAAAGTTTGCCTACTTGTGAAATTTCAGACCTGTATTTTAAAACAATTCCTTGTAGAATTCAAAATGCTGTATCTTCCTTGAAGTCCGAATGTTTCTAAAAAACATTATTTTTTAGTTCTTTACAAAAATGAAGATTGCTACCATTTTCCAAAATACAGTTAAATTTATTGGTGTCATTAATTAGGCATGGTAGGGCCAAGTAATTTGCTGACACTGAACTACAATATTGATTGCAATTTTATTGAATTAACCATTTCATTTTTAAACGTGCATGTTATATTATGAAGTTTTAATATTTCAAAATGTTGAATTTTAGATTATCAGTGACGTAATGAATGCACCAGTCTTTTCAATTGAAACTACAGAAGCGGCTGCATTCGGCTCTGCTTTGCGAGCTATGTACTCAACATCTGAGCGAACTGTAAAGGGTAGTCATCGTGTTCTTGCGCAACCGCGATCTTCTGCAATCTATGACAAATTGCTTCCCCGCTATGAGGCGCTTGAGAATAAATTGCTCACTTCTCAAAATAATAGTTGAATTTTATATTTTTTAAATTTTTGTAATGAAATATTCTATTTTATAAATGACGTGGTCAGAACGTGTGCATTTACGTCTTTTCTTTTAAAAACGTATTCGAGGTGTAAACAAGTTTAATGTTTTGACCGAATTTTTCAAAATGACTGATTAATTCATTTAGAATATTATACATTTAGTTGTAGTTACTTAATCGTCACAGAGAAATATTGATTGTCAAATAGCTGAAAGACAAGTTGGCATGTATATTTTAAAAAAATAATTTTTACAATTAAACTTAATTTTGATAATGTTGCACTGACTTCGTCAATCTACCTATATTATCGAAGGCCTGCGATGGTCTATGTTGTAGTTTAAACAATATTTAATTTAAAACAAATACTCGATTTTAATTTTTTATTTATTTAAAAATTTTAAACTGGAAATTTAATGGCTAATTTCTAAAATGAATGATAACTTTTTGCCTGTATAAAATTATTTTTAAAATTTACAAAATATTCATCAAATTACATTTTTTATAATATTTTCGGTAAATTTAGTTTGTATTTATATTCATTTTTTTTGTTAAAGCATGGTTCTTTTAATTCTATATAAATTGATTCAATGATGCTTAGTTGAAAATTATGAATTGCCTTCAATAAAATTTTATATGTAAATTTCATATCACAGTTCTTTAAATGATAAGAGATGGTCGAATGAATTTTGTGTTCTTTAATTCTTAATTGTAAATATCTTGAAGTCTTTCCAATGTATTGTGCACCACAGTTGCAAGTTATTTCATATACTACTTTATTCTTTCAATGTTAATATTGAGAAATGGTAGTCTTTTGTTGTTTTCTTCTTCGATGGTAAATTGAATTGCAGTCTAAAGAATTCAAGGAAGGCAGTATGTCTTTAACATTATATTCTGATATTGATATAACTAGTATATTATCAACATATCGAGCATAGTAATGAAATTTATTCATTATTTTCGCAACATTCATTTTTTGTTTAAATTTTGACATAAATATTTGCTAGTGTTGGTCCAAGGCAATTTCCCATTGCAACACCATTAACTTGTAGATAAAACTTTCCTTGAAATCCACAAAGGGTGTTTTTTGTGCAGAGTAATATCAAAGTTTTCAAGGTTTCATAGTCTAAGCTAAAAAGTTTGATGTTATATTTTTTCAATAATGATATTGCATATTCAACAGCATCAAGTAAAGGAACTTTGGTATATAAGCTTTTAACATCAAGTGAATATAATTGATATTGATCGGTTGTTTTCGTTTTTAATTCTTTTAAAATTATTTTTAGTTATAGTTAAAATTTTTGCATTATTCTAGTCTCGAATCTCATTTTCTCAATGGTAAAAGTCTCAGTCTAAGGCTCAAAATCTCGGTCTTGTCTCGAATTCTTTAGTGGAGGAAACATAAAAGCATGCTGCAGTCAATTTAAAATATTTAAGGGGTTTTTATTGGCCAACTGTTGCCTCTCCCTAATAAGAACACTATAGTTAATCAGATCAAATTGGCGTGGAATGATCTCACGCACTATTTTGATGAGTATGACAAAACTTCTAATGGGATACTACGTTCTGTGTACAAGTTATATCTAGGAGGTGAAACTTTTATTGTTTTGAAGCAGAACGATCGAAAAAAAACTATTTCTACATTAAAGGCAAAACAAAACACAATGATGAAATCAAATGATATAATTTTAGTCCCAGAAAGCAAAAATATAAATTAGAAGTTTTCACTCAGATTCGGCTATTGAAAAATTGGTGTATATATATATATATATACACACATATATATATATATATAAGGTTGGCCTTCTATTTTTCAACCATCAATTTTTGGTATTTTTAGGTCTATAAAAATTTTAATTTCATAACATTGAAATTTTAATTTCAAATCAGTTGAAACCCCGTTGAGTTGAAGAGGCCTCCTTCATGTAGCTACCCCATTTACGTGTGTGCGTACGTACGTACCCGCTCGTATTTCCATCCTTGAAAGATAAAAGTGGATAGCTGTCTCAGACACAAACCTGAGCGGTCTATTTTCAACCTCCTAGCTAGGGTGGCCTTCAATTACAGGTTTTATGGTAAATATTAATAAAGCTAAAACAGAATTTGTATTTTATAGCCCAATAAAATCAATTACAATGTTTCTGCATTAACTTTAAACGTAAATAATATGAATGTTCCAGCTGTAGACACTTTCCAGTATATATGAGTAACTATTGACTTAAAGCTAAAATTCAAATCTCCCATCAATTTAATGGTTAGAACATTAACTATTGGTGTAAAATGTATGACACTACTAGTTAGGCAGTTACCACCATGGCCGATAATTCAATTCTTCCATGCTTTCATTCAATTAAAATAGGCATTAAATATCTCAATGAAAAACTCATTAAAAATTAAGCATTACATTTTTAAGGCAATTCTCTTTCTATAAAAACTCGTCATATTGAATATCCTGCTGACATTCTTCAAGCTAGTCAGAAACCTACTACCGCAGCACTAACGCAAAAAATCACACAATACGAAAATACACACGTCTACAGTGTGATGCTAAACAATCTAATCGATACGCTCACTTCCAATCCCTACATGTTCCACTTAAAGTTCCACAACATTATCACAGAAGTAGCTACGGTTTCGAAACCACTCTTACCTGTGCTGATCATAATCTCTCAAACACCTTTCAATTAAGCACTGAAATCAAATTATAAGAAGCCTCTCTCATCTTCGGCTTCTGTCATTTTACTCTTTGATCAATTTCCTCTTTCGCAGCGCTCTATCAATTCCACTCTTTTTGCTTATGATGGCATCCACATGTCTAACAACGTCTCAGTCTTCATCCGCAATCTAAGGAACTATTTTCACACTCCGTCAAGTCTCCTAAATCAATATGACTCCTAATGTCAACCCACGATTTCCTAAAATGGTATCCTACAATACAAGTCGTGCTCTACTGCCAACATCCACTGTTCGTCCCACCCTACACCATCCACTATTCCAATGAACATGGCACGCTTTTGCAAAGCAAAATAGAAAAATGTTTTGTATACCTATGAGACAACGACGCACACACGCAAACAAACTGCATTACCAACACTACTGTGAAATATCACTAAAATTTAGCAAATGTTTTCTTTTATACACGACTACATTTTGAATAATTTAATATCCTAGCAGGGAATGTGGAATCAAATCTTGAAAATTTAACGAATGGTTATAAGGACATTTTTGATATATTTATCTAAACTCCAGAAAATTAATTAACTAATGTTACTTACAATGTAAATATTAACTTTCTTGTAGAACATACATGTATAAGTTTAAATACAATGAAATTTCAGATATTCCTAGTAATAACTATTCTGCTGTCATCTAGCAAAACACATCAATTCACTAAATTTTCAAAATGGACTTTTTCATGAAATTCTGATGCTTTACTAATTTTACATCATGTGGCCCCTTAATAGTGTTTATTTGTGGTTGACAAAACTCAGCATCTCCTATTTGCACTTGAAATAACCAGTCAAAACACAGAAATTCTACCTAATTTCTCACTGAATTAGTGTTTTGTCAGATGATAGCTGTATTCATAGACATTAGGTGACTTTAACACTACCTATTTCAACATTCAGCCTCCTACAATGAGAACGAAATTGATTATTTTCTGTGTAATTCAGAAATTATATATAAACCTCCAATCCTCGAATCATTTAGTGACTACCCACTTAGTGTTTATATTAGTACAATTCAAGTTAATCTTTCTAACTATAAAACTTTATGCTAAGGATTTTAAAAACTATTCAGATGAAACCAAGAAACATTTACTTAAAGAAATTTGCAACTTCAATTTTCTTCAAACGCCTCTATCAGAGCTTAGGTAATCAAATTTTAACTCGACGTTTCAATTTAAATCATCTACCTTAAAATAATTAAAAACTATTGTAAAAAATTGTTGAGATTAATAAATCTTTATAGTTCCAATCATTTACCTTAATTTAATTTAAGAAACTTTTTCATATATTTAGCGACCATCTATCATCTATGTATCATTAGCATTCAATAAAAATAAAGTTGATAATAGATTTCCAGGGTTAAAGAAAACGCTAAATATTGCACATTAATATAAAAATAGAGATCCCCTTAGCCCATTCTCATCAACGCAAACTCTTAGTAAATTATTCGAAAACTTATTTTACATTCAAAACAACTAATACCTTGCATCTGAGAAAATTTTATCATCTAAACAATATGGTTTCCACTATGCATAACAAAGGCGATGCAATTATTTCAATTACTGAAAAAATATCCTCAAATAAATCTCAAAATAAATCCAGTTTCATAACTTTTAATACAATGAATTTTGAAATTTTTTCGATCAAACTTAAAATTAATGGATTTCAACAAAATTCAATTATAAGTTACTTGAGGTTTTTAGAAAATAGAAAACAGCGGGTTTTAATGAATAATATGAAATCTGATTTTACAAACGATCGAAGAGTGCTTCAAGGCACAGTACTAGGGTCAATTTTATTTGAAATAAATATAAATGACATTTTTAAATATGCAAATCATATTAAATATATCAATTTTCCTCATAAATATAAATAATGATGCCTTTAGGCCGACAAACTCTTTACAAAGTGTTATTGAAAATCTTTATATTTCTCATCCAATCAATTAAAAGTTAATTTTGAAAAAACGCAATTCATTATATTTTCGTCAAATTCTGTAAAAGAAAAACGAACAAGATCGAATAAACTGTTAACAGCATTCAGGTAGAACAAAGTGTTACATATCTAGGTGTTGATATTGACAAAGATTTAAAATTTTCTCTTAGAATAGGTACGAGACAATCTCGTTCAACTATTGCATGCACTATGTTTATCGAAATTACATTGTTTTTCATTTTTATTTGTTAATTTTAATACAAAAAGCCGCAATTTATATTCAAAAACTTTTGATTGCACGTATGCATGCTCATGCTACTGAATATAGACGAAAGAATAATATACTATCCCCGCTATATCAAGTACAACTCCATGCATCTTCAATATTATTTAAGCATAAATGTGACCGACAATCAAATTCTTTACTTGCTAATTACTTAAAAATAACTCTCATGACATAAATCTATTTGCATTAGTATGTCCTATCCTAGTTTTCATCGAGAAGCCTCTAATAAATGCAATAACTTAGAGAATGAGATTTGAGCAGACAAAAATTGAAAAAACTAGAAAAAATTAAAGCATCTTTTCCTGTATAAAATCTGTACCAGTCACAGCTATAATTTTAATAATCTTTTGGTAGGACTAAGCTTTTTTACAATATTCCATTTCTGTTTAAAGTTCGATGTACTAAAGTAAGTTTGAAAACATATGAAATTCTGCTGGTTTTTGTGGTATTCGGACTGTGAGTGAAGTATCAAATGCTTGGGGTTCTCATTTTCATTGTTGCATAATCTGCATAATTGGGTATCAATGAGTCTAGAGAAGAGTTTTTCACGATTTATAATTCTATTTAGTGTGATCTTGTACATTATTGTTTTATAATAAGTGTGAATTGATGCAATTCTTAATTTTTGAAGTAATGGTTTTGGGTGTTGCAATTTATAATATGCCAATAATTTGAAGCATTCTTAAAGATTTTTGGACATCAAGTTCACAATAATTACAAAAATCACTTAATGTTTTATCTTTAATTGATGGTTTCAATTCTAATATGGAACCCCGTTTGTGTATTATAAAGTTTTGCAGACTTTCTGGCTCAATATCTTGGTTGAATTGGATCGGCTCCGTTTAAGTTTTGAATAATCTCGTTTAATCGTTTGCTGCAGCCATTTGGGTTTAATTGGAATTTTAACGGTTGCAAAGTTCCTAGAGCATTAGATAATGAGGGGCATATTGTTTTAAAAGACTTAGGTAGAGTGATATCACTAAGCAAGTCCATTAAATTGCTTTTAGTTGTAAATGATTGAATGATCTTAGAATACAACCTATTTATGGGATGCCATTTGGCTCTTAGTATTGTGAATATGATATATGTTCTGTATACTAATTGATAGTAGTATATGTTACATAGTTCAATTCCTCCTCTTGTTATTGCAATGCAATAATTTAGTAGAGCGTGAGTGGTCCTTATTACTCCATACTGAATTACTTATTGCGGCTTGATTTGTGATTTGTTTACTGGTAGAAGCGGGTAAAATTGAATTTTATATAATAACTTAGTTAGCAATAATACATTTTTGAAAACTTTAAGAAAATAGACGCTAAAAAATGCATTTCACAATCCTATATTTCAAATTTTTCAATTTTTTACGAAAAATTTTTTGATTTATCCAGTCATAATCAAATTTGGAAACCTGACGGGGGGACACTCCCCCATGTCCCCCCCCTGCGTACACCATTGAATAGAATTTATGCCGGATATCTTTAAATCTACGCCTAATAATAATATTTCATTGTAATTGCATGTACATTCAGTAGACCAGTGTAAATTGATTTTTGTTTATTTATTGAAAATCTGCTAATTCTACTAAATTAGTCCAAGTGTTTGAGGTACTTAGCTAGTCTATCTGAATTTGATGCGATTAATGTAATATCATCGGCAAATGCAAGACATTTTATTTCAATATCGTCATAAATAAAACCGTGAATTTGGTGTGAATGTCGTGTTAAGTTCAGGAAGGGTTCTACTGTGAAATTAAACAGTATGCATGACAAGAGGCATCCCTGTCGGACGCCCTTTGCACCTGTACTGCTGCAAACAGAAAACCATTAATAAATAAATAAGATTTATTGACCAATGCGCGAATGGGATTTAAAATGATGTCAGGTAGTCCAAGCATTTCTAGTTTATTAAACAACAATTTGTGATCAATTGAGTCGTATGCTTTATTACAATCAACATTCAGTGTTCCCATATCAATGTTGTTTATTCTACATATATAATAATACATTGGATTGCTGAAATGTTTAAATAAGAGTGCCTCGCCTTTATAAGGCCAGTTTGCGTTGCATATATGTATTTCTGTTCCAAAGGTCCGAGTCTATGATTAAGGATATGTGAGAGAATTTTTAGATCAATGTCTAATAGAGATATAGGTCGCCAGGACTTTGGATGTTCTAAATCTTTCCCCTTTTCTGGTAATAATCTAATTAATGCATTGGAATAACTAAAGGGTGAGTCATAAGTTTTAAAACGATCGTTATAATTTATGATATTTTATATTAGACATGTGTATTAAGCTATGAGAACATTATTTACACAACACTTATAGCAACATTATAACACATGCATACTTGAACGAACTTATCGTTTTTCAGCTTTTCGTTGTAATGTTTTCCAATCCTGTTTCAAGATCTTTCTCAAGGTCTGCTTGGTTCCGTGCTGTATGTGGTTTCCTAGTTCGTTCTTTATCTTGGACTGTGCCACGTGTAATGGTTCTAAAAACAAGTGATTTTACACTTGAAAAATTACCATGAATGAGTTGTAATCGCAAGTTCGTTAGCTATTTGTCCGTACGGCCAATCTGGATGTTGAGCCTTAAGACTAAAAATGTGAACTCGCCCATCTAGATTTTTTTGGTGACCAGCCACCGAAATGTCTTGGAAAATGCGCATGCTATGGCGCTATGCAGATGGATGCTTGCCAATCATCATGAAAACATCAATGCATACCCCAAATAACGACAAAATAACGTAAAA
This sequence comes from Hofstenia miamia, assembly GCA_900660155.1. NCBI lineage: Eukaryota > Metazoa > Xenacoelomorpha > Acoela > Hofsteniidae > Hofstenia > Hofstenia miamia. The sequence continues at coordinate 157,503 of CABFPE010000179.1, read as the reverse complement.
TAACATCAAAACACGTAAGAAGCATATTAAAAAAATCCACATAATTTGGCAAATCGTTTAGAAACTTATGAATCATCCTTTATTAGAAATTTGGCCGGATTTTAAGATTGATTCAATTAATAATAAATAATGCAGTGCAAGGATTGAGTAGAAGGTCTTATAGAAGGCAGCATTAAGGCCATCTATTCCTGGAGTATTTTTAGTTTATCTATTGCTAAATAAATATGCTTTGATTTAGAAGATTGTAATGATATATAAAATTTTTTATATAGATATTTGTAAAAATCAGTGAACGTGTTAATAACATTGTCTTGGTTGTCAGAAATAGTGTTATTGCTTAATTGAAAGCTTTCGATATTTAGCTTATCCATTGACTTATTTGTGTAGTTTTTGATGTCCTTAGTGCTGCTCTCATCAACCTCATGCTTGATGTATTCAAGTTTGACCTGGTCGCGTAGATTTTGAATTTTGCGCAATTCTGATTCATAATATATCCTGAATTATTCACAATTGTACATGTCCGTGGTCAAAGAATTTAAATGCTTGTCACGGTTCTTGGCTTTATAAAAGCAATCGCTTTCAATGGCTTTCTGTTTTATCTGCAAATAGTTTTTGACCCTTCTCTTCATAGTCATCCATTCACTTTGAATGTTCGTTACATTAGCCTGTTCAAATGAACAAGAAATTTGATATCTCGTCAAAGTCATTATTGAGTAAATTGGAATTCATTCGCCACACACCTGCCCTTTTGGAATATCAGTTTGGAAAGATGTCACTAGTGGTGTATGGTTGAAAAAATTGATAGATAATACTTTAGATTCGGCCATGCGTAGGTCTTCTGAAGTAAAACAATGGTTTATAAGAGAGGAGTACATGCTACAATTAATAAAATAATTATGGTAATAGTTTTCAGCATAGGCGGCAGTATCAACTAGGTTAAACCTACGAAGAAAATTATTATTTAAGTAATTGTATCTAGTAAGGGTTGGGTTGGACAATGATTGCGAATTGTTAACATCTTCAGATAAATAAAAGCAATTTGAGTCTCCTGCACTTAGTAGGGATTTAAATATTAATGAAGTAAGAGAAGAGGCTATAAAGTCTATGTTAGACATATAGTCCCCTTTTCCTAAATAGTGGTTTTGTTAATACTAAATTGTTTGATTTTTGATAGAAAATTTGAGCTGCTGGGCATTGATATTTTAGACTTAGTTTTGGGCTGTTGTTATTGTATAAGGTTACTGAAGCCATGTTTGTTTAAAAGGTTTTACATTGAACCTGAAATATCAGTGGTTTTGGTTTCTTGCAAAAATACATAGTGGGGTTTAGTAAGGACTATTGAGTGTGCGATTTTTGAAAACTTACTTTGGCAAGCAATTCCGTTTGTATTATAATTTAATATTTTTAACATAACACAGGTAATAAGGAAAAGAGGGTAATAAAGACCTATATGCAACATTTAGAGTTTGCTAATTCAAGGAAAAACTTAAAAGACAAGGTAACTAAGTGCAGAAGATGACATTATAGGAGGGCTGGTACTTTCAACAATTTTTAAGGGCTTGAAATAAAAAAGGCCTAGTGGCGTTCTAGAGCCTGTTGGGCTGTTGGCTTTGGGGACGGGACCTTACGCTTCCTGGGGTGCAGTGAAGGCATAAGAACTTTCACTGTTGTGGCGCAGGTGGTAACGACGGGCTAAGGACGTGGTTACAGACAGGGATTTTGGGCTGTGCGTCGGGCTTGCGGAAATTGCATCAACCTCTTCTGATGTCTGAGCTTGTCGGCTGCATTCCTCTGTTTCATCAATTTTCTTGTCTAGACGCTGCATTCTTTCTTCAAGCCCTGCTGCTTTGAATGCTGACCAAACATCGTTGACCCCACTCTGGTACTGGCAAATGGCTATGTCATTTGGAGTGCCCTGTGTAGTTGCACATTGAGCAAATGGTGATTGCAGGGCAGTCACAGATGATGCAGAGATCCTCCACTGCTTCGAAACCGCCTTGTTCTTTGATTGGTTGACTCCATCTATGAAGGTTTGCTTATTCTAGCCAGTTCTTAATTTCTACAGACACAGTAGACTGCACACTATTGAAGTTGTTTCTGTGCTCAAAGCTCTTGATCTGTCCTACGTGTTTTTTTAGAAAAGAACGGCATTGAAGAAGTGCAAACTGATCCCTAGGTTTCCATGTAGCCGGAAAGTTCAACATGTTGATAAGAGAGACTTTGGGAAATTCATTCTTGCCTACTAGCTGTATTCTCTTCTTCTCGCATTCCGTTGTCACAAGTGATTTTCCTGCAATTTCAATAGTGTTCTCAAAGAGAACAGCCATGTCTTCTGCAACAACTGATGAGAGAATTACTCGTAGTGCTCGCAAGCGTCTGGAGGAGCAGGGGGGAGTGACCAAATTTCTGGAAATTTGAATCTTGTTGGGAGCTTCTGTGTTCGCGTTCTTGATTATAATACCGATTTTGGAGCCAAGTTGGTTGAATGCATCGTGAAAAAAAAGGGTTAGATCTTGAACTGCTAGTGGAGCTGGCAAAATGAAAGTTGAAGTGAGATTTTGGAACTTGCTCGTGTCAAGGCTCAGTTCTTCATTGTTTTCAGGAGCCTGCAAAGTGAGAGGAGCACCAACAGCGCGTTTGAGAGAGGTAACGGCTTGGGCATANCTTGTCTAGACGCTGCATTCTTTCTTCAAGCCCTGCTGCTTTGAATGCTGACCAAACATCGTTGACCCCACTCTGGTACTGGCAAATGGCTATGTCATTTGGAGTGCCCTGTGTAGTTGCACATTGAGCAAATGGTGATTGCAGGGCAGTCACAGATGATGCAGAGATCCTCCACTGCTTCGAAACCGCCTTGTTCTTTGATTGGTTGACTCCATCTATGAAGGTTTGCTTATTCTAGCCAGTTCTTAATTTCTACAGACACAGTAGACTGCACACTATTGAAGTTGTTTCTGTGCTCAAAGCTCTTGATCTGTCCTACGTGTTTTTTTAGAAAAGAACGGCATTGAAGAAGTGCAAACTGATCCCTAGGTTTCCATGTAGCCGGAAAGTTCAACATGTTGATAAGAGAGACTTTGGGAAATTCATTCTTGCCTACTAGCTGTATTCTCTTCTTCTCGCATTCCGTTGTCACAAGTGATTTTCCTGCAATTTCAATAGTGTTCTCAAAGAGAACAGCCATGTCTTCTGCAACAACTGATGAGAGAATTACTCGTAGTGCTCGCAAGCGTCTGGAGGAGCAGGGGGGAGTGACCAAATTTCTGGAAATTTGAATCTTGTTGGGAGCTTCTGTGTTCGCGTTCTTGATTATAATACCGATTTTGGAGCCAAGTTGGTTGAATGCATCGTGAAAAAAAAGGGTTAGATCTTGAACTGCTAGTGGAGCTGGCAAAATGAAAGTTGAAGTGAGATTTTGGAACTTGCTCGTGTCAAGGCTCAGTTCTTCATTGTTTTCAGGAGCCTGCAAAGTGAGAGGAGCACCAACAGCGCGTTTGAGAGAGGTAACGGCTTGGGCATAGGACGAAATTTTTAAAAATGGAAAGGCAGTAGTGATATACACAAAACCAAAACAACTTGAAGAGTGGAGGGAGGTGGGAGCTTCAGGTTGAAGAGGGGAGGGTGGAGAGGTAGAAAATTCGTTGAATGGTGTAAGCAAAGGAAGGGGAACTTCAAGGGAACCAACAAACTTCAGAGAAACACGGGAAAATTACAGGAGATCGAAAGCAATTCAAAAACGCGAAAAGCAAAAGAGCAATGACAGTGTTGACAACTGTTGCCAACACCCACGCCAGGTGTTCGAGATGTGTTAACACTGAACAAATTAGTAAGAAAATTTGGATGCAGTAAAAAATTGCTTAAATTTCCTAATTTGGGTGATATATCTCATGGGAAGATGAGTTGTTATAGTAATGCCTCTGTTGGAAAGGGTGAAGAATGTATGAGTCAAGCTGGATATTTGGTATTGATTGAAAGTGAATTTCGCAATGCATCGTTGCTGTCATGGTGGTCTTGTAAATTGCAAAGAGTGGCTAGAATTACAATTTCTGCTGCAACTATGACATGTACTGAAGCTGTTGACCCTGCATTACTCATTAAGACATCATGAAGGACGTTCTTGGTATTCCGCTTCCCATCGTGACAAATACTGATAATCGGTCAATTGTTGAAGCTATCTATTCTACCAAGCAGTCACATGACAACAGGATACGGATTGATTTTAGTTATTTGCGAGAATTGATTGATAACAAGGAACATACGGAAATCCAGTGGGTGGAGACAAAGTTTCAGCTGACTGATTGCCTTACAAAACCCTAAACAGTATCATCTGATTCTCTGACTAATGTTTTAAATGTACAAACTTAGTGCAGACATTGTGGATTGTGGTGTGGTGTAGAAACAAAAATAGATTAAAAAAAGTTGATTAATTGTAGGCATGTTTTTCTATAGCACATTCATGCCAATGTAAATCGTCTGTCTTTCAATATAGGCTACTTTTTTATTACACATAATACATAATCAGAATTTCTGAAAAAACCTTTGAAAAACATTAAGTCTTCAAACATGGCAGTCTTTAAATAGAAGGCCTAACAAGAGAATATCCAATGTGCCAAGAGAAGGGATGCACAATTTTTTAAAAATTATTGTTTAAATTGTCAACATTTGTTAAGATTAACGAAAACTAAACATGTAGACACTCACTTACATTGATAATTTGTATAGTTTGCATAGTTTTTCTAAATTACACCATTGAAAAGCTATTTAGTAAAATATATATATTGAACATAACATGACATTATAAATCACAGCACAAACTAAATTTACAGTGAAAACTTTGATAGTTTTTGCTTTATAAACAATGACTCTATTCTTTAACATAATGTTAATTGAAATAAAAAAAACTTTTTACAACAACAGAATAAATATTCTTCTGGAATATTATTACTAAAAGGAGAATAAAGTCGCTTTCTTTGTTCAGGATCATCCAGAATAACCTTTTCTGATAAATTTTTGAAACATGCAAAGGCCCAATTAAAAACACCCATGCTTAAAACATACTTGAAATGATTGGATACTTAGGATCTGTTGTAAATGCAAACAGTAATAAAAATTTAGGATAAAAATCGTTAAAATTCCGAGGTGGTTCAAACTTGTTGCACTGAAATTTTAAATTAGCTCTGATGAGCTCTATTGTAAAAGAGTGTTGTATTTGGTGAATTTCATTATTTTGAAAACAAATATTGATCCATACCGCATTATATTTCAAAGGAATTTGAAAAACATCTTAAAATGTGTTAAATTTAAATCTTTTTCTGGCAACAAAAACATGTGCATGTGCACGTGGTGAATTTCTTACAGTTTCCACAATGATTAAATTTGTAAAAATATTTTTTGGTAATTCAAGTCTTGATTTATGAAGTCTACGTACGTAAATAGAGGGAATCTCCCAATTTATCAGTGAATGATATCTATGTTATTCTTACTAAATTTTCAAAAATTTTTCTCACCTTTGCAAAGTTAATTTATTCCGATTGTTCTGTTTATATTGTGTAAATTACTTTATAAACAAGTCCTATTGATAAGGCGTTGATCGAGTGGTACTTAAGGAGTTGATAAGTCCTTTTATCTTTAATTCAAGTGTTTAGAGCAGCTTATCACTTATGAGCACTGCATTTTTTTCTCATGAATTGGGATGATTTTCTCAATGTCTTGGCTGTTGAAGTTTAGAGAATCTGTTTTAAGTAAATGCATAACATTTTTTTAAATGTTTCAGTCTTTGTTCTAGAATAAATTTTCAACTTCACAATTATCACCTTTGCTTATAGTAAAATAATTCAATATATTTTTCATTAAATTGAAAAATTCATTAGTTTTCATCTATTCTAAATTTATGGAAGTTGTACTGTACAGCCAAAGCTTGTACAAATGCTATAAAATCCCACAAATTTAAACAAAACCTCAAATTTGAAGCCAGAAGAATCTATACGTCAAAAATGATCAATCATGCGTCACTCAACAGCTTAATAATACAAAGGCTTGAAATTGTTATCTAAAATATTAAGTTTGAAACAATTATTTTGTAAAGTTTTATTTTAATCCACAATTTTGGTTTAAATTTATATATATATATATATATATATATATGTAGCCCAAGTAAAATAAGTGGCTACTTTTCAAAATTTGAATTTCATTAGTTTTCAGTCTCATTGTATATTCTCCCTAGTAATCTCTGTTAAAGTATCTAAAGTCCACTCATAAGCTTTCCATATTGCACCTTTCTTGAATTTTGTTAAATTTGCAAATGGATCGTGCATTACAAAGGCGTTATGATTTCAAGTATTTTGGGATAATTTAGATTACATTTATAGAAATTCTTACAACTCATTTGATTAGGTTATCAATCATACCATAATTTAAAAATGAAAATTTTCATTTGTGCTTCGCATAGTTATTTATGTATGCAACAATCAGGGGCGTACCCAGGATTTTCTGACGGGGGGGACATCATTGTTATTCCATAATGCGGGCGAAGCCCCGCGAAAATTTTTGAAAATATTGAGAAAATAGACCCTAAAAATGCATTTCACGATCCTAGATTTTAAATTTTTCAATTTTTTACGAAAAATTTTTTGATTTATCCAGTCAAAATTAAATTTGGAAACCTGACGGGGGGACATTCCAACATGTCCCCCCCTGGGTACGCCACTGGCAACAATGACTCTAAATGCAAAAAAATTTAATGCGCCTATAAGCTATGAAGATTAATAATAAATAGTGATGTTGCTAACAGAAGACTACTTCAATGAAGCGGTGCAAGACTTGGGCTTGCTGATTGTTGAGCAGTTCAAAGCTTGAAAATGTTCGTCTGCCACAAATAGCAGAGGCTGCTTCTAAAATCAAAATGATCAGAATATTTCAACATAATACCAGCATTTATCTACAATACTTCAAAATAATGACGAAATTAATATTACATTAAAAATATTTAGTTTAATAGAAACACACTTACATATAATACGGTAGGTTGGTGACAAAGAGGAATGCCAGCTGTTATTCCTTTTGAATCAATGAATTTTAGAAACCACCTCATTTGACAGTTGCATTTCAGAGGATTTTTCCTCACTTCAAAGAATGATAAGTTTGGCATTTTGTCAATACTGCCTTCGTCAATTGTGGTAAGCTTGTTGGAATATAGTGTGATTTTGGCCAAACTTGGCATACTTCCAAACGAGGTATTGTCCAGGCAGCGAATTTTGTTATCTGCTGCCACAATTGCCTCAATGGATTCACTAAATTCCTGGAATACTTCCATTCTTAAAGTTTTAATTTTGTTATGTGAAATGTCCAGATGCTTTAAGTTTGTTAGACCCAAAAAAGCACCGTTTTCAATATCCTTCAGATTATTGTGAGATAAATTAAGTTTGAGAAGGTTGGTTAAATTTGCAAAAGAATCGTCTGCTAAAATATTTCTGGTTCAGTGTATTTTAATAGTATGAAAATTCATACCTTTCAGATTTGAAAGACGGTTGTTGCTTAAATCGAGTTCAGTGGTGAATTTTGGAATTTTCGAAGGAACGGTGACAAGGGATGCTCCACTGCACACAACTGCAGTTCCATTGCAACTGCAAAACTTTGGACATGGCTTATCAATGAAGCAGCTTCCTGCTAACTTTGTACGTTCTTTTTCTGATCCTTCACACTTAAAATCTTCAGACTTCAACTTTTGAAGCACCTAATTAAAATCTTAATTTTAAATGCAAATATCTAATAATATTAAATAAATTTAAAATGTCGTTCTTGTAAAGAATTCTATAAATTTGTTGAGGTGGCAGTCTTTCCACAGAAACGCGCAATGCATTTCAATATGCATGTAAATATATGTATATATATATATATATACACTACTTTATTTAAGAAAGCGTCTCTCTATATATTTGAAAGTTAATTAAATTGAACTTAATTAAGCATTGAATTTTGTCAACCCTTACATATGTTTCACAATACTGGTTGCCATTACTTAGAAAATTTCAGAATTTAGAAAATTTCTAAGGTATTTTTTGGCATTGAATATACAGCAATGATAGAACTCTGTTAGTTAAGGATAATAATAATAATAATAATAACTCTGTATAGTTAAGGATAATTTTTTCCAATAAAACTGCAATTTCACGAGTGATCTTCTATTTTTAACAATATTCTTTTTGGAACGCTTACAATCATAGCATTTCATGATCCTTTTAATAAAAGACAAATTACTAGTACAAGATCTTCTTCAGAGAATTTATTGAATTTCTGCAATTGAGCAACATTTATCAAATTTTATGATTTTAAGCACTGATGTAAACCTTCATTTGAAACTTGATAGAAAGAAAATTATTTTGGAAAGAAAGATGACAGAAAAAATATGTGGACATGTTGCATTTCTTGTAGTTGCCCACAATGTAGAAAATGTCGATCTGTGTATAACTCAATTCGCATTTTAACCTTATTTTGGAATTTTTGTTAACTTAAGTCTTGTACTTTATATATTTAAAAAAATCTATTAGTATGCTTTTCGACAAAGCTTTTTTCAAATTTTAGGATGTAGATGTATTAAAGAAATTGATTATAGTTCTTAAGTGAAACTACAGAAAATTGAAATTACCATGTCCTTAACATTTTTGGGATATGCACAAACAGATTGACTTTTATCTAAAAATCCTTTGAGAAAACCTGTAAGCCATGCCATATTGCAATCGCATATATACGGATTCTTTGCCATATGCAAGGTAGTTATACTCTTTAGGTTTCGAAATGTCCCTTCCGATATTGACTGAATGTCATTTCTGTATATTGATAACAATGAAAGTGAAGTAAGGTCTTTGAAAAGGTTGGTTTGAAGGCACGTCAACTTGTTGTCATTGAGAAGAAGAAGTTTAAGTTTAGTAAGGTTCGCGAAAACATTTTCATCCAAAGTTACCAATTTGTTACTGTAGAGATGCAAGGACATAAGCTCACTAAATATTAAAGTAATATTATGTGTTGTTATTAAATAAAAAACATTATCTATCATCTAAATGGAAAATATATTATTTCAGAAAATATAGACAATTGATAAATCTAGCTGTTTTTTATTAAAATAATTAAAGAAGTTTTGAAAGTGTTTATAAGGTTATGTAGTAGGGATTTGATAGTTTTTGGTCTGTACCTAACACCCCGAAATGCATGAGGAGCAATGTAATTAATGTTGTTATTGCTAAAGTCGATGCGCCTAAGGAAACGTAGATTGCGGAAAATATCATTGTTCAATTCTGTGATGAGGTTGGATTGCATCAAAATTTCAACTGCATCGTCCGGAATATTGAGTGGAACCTCAGTGAGACGTTTTCCTCGGTAGTCAATTGAGTTGCTCTCACAAACGCAGGCTGCAGGGCAAATGCGAAGTCTGCATTTAGCAGAGTCATAGCCATGCCATATTGCAATCACATATATACGGATTCTTTGCCATATACAAGGTAGTTATACTCTTTAGGTTTCGAAATGTCCCTTCCGATATTGACTGAATGTCATTTCTGTATATTGATAACAATGAAAGTGAGGTAAGGTCTTTGTAAAGGTTGGTTTGAAGGCACGTCAACTTGTTGTCATTGAGCAGAAGAAGTTTAAGTTTAGTGAGGTTTGCGAAAATATTTTCATCCAAAGTTACCAATTTGTTACTGTAGAGATACATGGACATTATTTCACTAAAATATATAAAAAATTAGCGATACTAATCTTGCTGGCAGGTCACATGTTATAAAGGTGAACCTTTAATATCTAACCAAAGCAATTAAAGCTACTTAAATACATGCTTAACTGGGTTAGCAATAACTTATTGAAACAAAATTTGAAATTCATTTATAAAATCAATAAAATATGTCAAAATTTATTTTTTAAAATAAAGCGAATTTGCAAAATTGGTGAGCTTAAGTTAATTTTTAAAATTCATTGCTTATTATCCTCTTGCCTTACAAAGTTGTCTGAAGAACCGAGCTGGGCTGAGTGGAGGTGCTTGCAACACCGTGTAAAAAATTGAAAAAGTCTATGATTCTGTCAAAACATAAAGTTGAATTCACTTTAATATGCTATTTTTTCTCAATGTTATGGAATTTTTATTAGCTATAGACACTGATAATAATGCTGTGAAATTGTATTTGTATTATCGTAGTAGTTATAGAATATTCAATTCTTACCTAGCACCTCGAAATGCATGTGGAGCAATGTATTTAATCTTATTATTGCTTAAGTCGATGCGTCTAAGAGAACGTAGATTGCGGAAAATATCATTGTTCAATTCTGTAATGAGATTTGATTTCATTAGAATTTCAACTGTATCATTTGGAATGTTGAGTGGAACCTCAGTAAGCCACTTCCCTTGGCAGTTAACTGATTGGTCTTGACAGACGCATGCTGCTGGGCAATCATTAAATTTGCATTTAACAGAGTCATCGCAGGGTGATCCTAAAAATTCTTATTTTGTGATTTACAAGTTTGTATTGTATATATTCGAAAGCTAACACAAACTTTTTTTATGTATTAGTAATTTTACTTATTAGTCTTAAAACGACTTAGATCCCCATGAAATTTCAGCAAAAAAAATCCCTACAGTTTTTGAAATGAAAAATAGCTTTATCCACTGTAAAATGTTGGAATTAATGAATTTTTTAGATGCAGAATTTACTAGGTATGAATCTCTAGCATTTTTTAAAATATTAATCGATATTCAATTTTATAAAATGGTGTTTCAAGGACACGAAACTATATCGAGGTTAACATTTAAAACCATAATTCTAACAAGAAAGCATATCGAACAAGAAATATTTTCTCCATAATGAGCTACTAAACTTCAATATTTATTAGGTTTATAACTAAAAATTTTTATAACAATTATAGTCATTAAGATAACATGAAGAAACCTAGAAATATATTTCTGCCTTTTTGAAACGCTTACTCATGGTAAAAGCAAAAGCATAACCAGTATTTCAGAGAGGAAAGGACCTGAATATTTACAGGAAAACCCCTGTTAAAATTGCAGTTTTTATTTTTATGCATTTGTGCACAGATTTAATAATATCAAAGTCTATCAGGAAATATATCATAACTATTAGCACTTAGCAATAAAGAAAGGTACAATTACAGTCCTACTAGGGACCTGTACTATACGTTTTTCAACTTCGGTTCGCTTTCGGTAGGTTTTATGCAAAGAACCATGGTTTTAGCTTGCCATCTTTCTTTGATGATAGGTTTTCATTCAATTGATATCATGCCCTCAGAAGACACAATGGTTGCCGGTAGAATTCGGCTTTTTACATCCGTCCACGGTTTTATAAAATTGGAAACGGTTCGGGTACATTTTCAGTTTAACGTCGAGATCCCGATATATTCCTGGTTGATTTGGTCCAAGTCCGGGTGATACCGGTCCCACATATTTCCTTCTTTAAAACCTTCATAAAATATTGAGAAGACCTCTCTTTCATACGTTATTGTCTTAACCCTTTCAATTCGAAATTTTTTTTCTGTAATAATTATTATTTTTAGATTCTCGATGGCTAAAACATATAGCGTAAAGTTGTTTTATAAAGTTTATGATGATTACTATTATATGGGACAAAAGAAGTTAAATGGTACATATATGTGCCATCCGGGTTGCAAGGGTTAAAGAATCTTAAGCACACACTAAGGTTTTAGGAGCTTTCTGAAGAAGTTATTCTCTTTAAAATATTTGATTACTGAATTCCTTTTGAAAACTCTTTTAAAGAATTTGAGTGTATTTAACAGCATAATGAAATCATAAGTTTTGGCTAAGAATAATATATGTTGATGATGACTTGCTCACAGTTGTAGTATTTTATAATTTTTTTTTGAATTTGAGTCAGGATTACACAAAAGACGTAAAAGTGCTTATATTTAGATCGAAATCTGTTCATTCTAATATGTTTAAACTTCTAAATGTATATCTTAATATATTCCTTAAACTCTTTAATATAAACATAAAAATTAAATGCTCTCAATTTATATAATTTTTAGAATATTTTATAAATTTTCGAAAAAATATATTTATTATTTTTGTGATCTCAAGATTAATAAAAAATTAAATTGATAAAATACAGCAAAATAATGCTTGATTTGCAAATTAGTTTTGATGTACTACAGTAATTTAACCTCTTGAGCGGATTTATTGTTGGAAACTTTTTCTCAAACTACCTTAGCATATAATATACTGTCAATAGAATGAATTTTACAATATTAACGAGCTGAAGGCAATGCAAAATTTCCTGATCAAAGAACTATCCCACTGCCCATTGAGAAACACTGATAATCGGAGGATTACTAATAAATGTCCAGAAGTCCTTGCTAGAAATAAATTTTTAGGATAAAAATCGTTGTTTTTTCTTGTGCTGCTTTGAATATTGCTTTGAATCATTTGAAATTTACCTCACACATTTCACAACAGCACCTATTTCGAATAAAATTTATATTCAAAAACTGAGCCTGGCCCAGAGATGGACACAGGGCGGGCCCAAGATTTAAGAAATTAAGGACAAAAACCGGCCAAATAAAATGAATTCCACCAACCCTGACCGAATACATGCATGAAATAATAGTTGATGGGTCGGGCTGGGCCGGGCCTGAAAAATTCCGCCCATGTCTATCTCTGGGCTGGCCATGTACTATGGTAGGCTATACTTAAAATGCTGTTTTACATGATATTGATATTTAGCAACTGATTTAGGTAGATGTTTATTATTTCTATTGATTGCATATGGCAGATTGGAAAGAATATTACATTGAAACATGCAGATACTCATTCAACTAAGAATTTACAGGTAAGGCAAGTGTTGAAACTTTCAAATCATACAAAGCTTTACAACACAGGAATCTATCTTGGAAAAGTGCACATGCTTTTAGAAATATTTTGATGCTAAATTATGAGTAAATCCAAAATCACTACGTGAGTTAAAATAAGGGAAACCAAATAGCCTATTGATATTTAGACAAAAATGACAGTTCAGGCATTTTGTCGGAAAACAAAACCAGTTATTTCAAAATGGCATTTTTACAATTGAGAAGTGCGCCTTCTTGTTTTTATATACATGTATTTAGCCAAAAATAATTTTCAAATACCCCTGTATGTAGCTGGTTTCTTATAGTTTCCTAGTAAAGCACATTTGATATAGACTTGTTAAATTTTTATGTTTTAAAACAATGTAATATTTATATAAAGGGAAGTATTTCAACTGGTCCAATTCAAATATGATTTATTAACTTAGAGGGGAAAAAATCTTTATAAACTGATGTCGAAGATTAGAATTTTTGAAATCTAACTTTTAGAATAAACAATTTTTTTTGTTTTCAAGTTTTTTAAAATAATTTCAAAAGTGAAGTTTATTAATTAAAACTAAATGAGATTCTCAATTCTGATTTTTGTTTTGGGGATTATATCAGATTTTATATTATTGATACTGAATTAATAATTTAAGAATTAAATAATAAAAAGAGCAATAGAATAAAAACAGTTCAAAATGTATCTGTAGGATTTTGTAGTAATTAATTGCTTTTGAGTTTTTGTATTCAACCATTCTCTTTCATACTGTTTTTTCCTGCAAAATATTTTATATTAATTTTCAAATCATCCATATCTACTCTAGGCAAAATTTTGTATACTATATTTATATAATTATATTTATTGGGAGACTCGTTAATTGATATCAACAGAAATAATCTCAACATTACATTGTATAGTACATCATCTATCAATAGTTTATGACAGTCATTTTCAACAAGCTGTTACAATGAAAGGCTAAGGGCCTTCAAATTGCTTACATAATGTCGCTTTGAACCTCAAAGCATTTATAACAGTCTATCTGCACTATAATTTTAGGCTATCCTAACTAAATGTATTTGAAAAGCGCTAGAACAATAGCTAGCAGCTCAAAATTTAGGGAAGAAATCTAATTTTAATATTTTCTCTATTAATTTTTAATAATGAAAACGAAATAATTGAAGGTATAGGTTGCTGGCATGTATATTGGGCAGTCTTATTATCTGAATATTGGGTATGGGAAGAATACACCAGTCACTGAGTATTTAAAAAGTTAATACTTCATGTACCTAGACCACACAAAAAATATACATATCACATGTTCACCACAACAAGGAAGCACACTTAGATGTTCGCACATCAAAGGATTTCCAAATTTCATAACATCGCATGGAAAAAGTATTTAGAAATGTAGACAAAAGCGATGGTATCCTAACAGACACAATTGGCAGCTCGCAAAAAGTAATTAAAAAATAGAGTTGAAAAAAAATTGAAATAAAAATTTTTTAAAAAATTAATATTAAGAATTTGAAAGAAACAACTACCCAATTGTAATTATAAAGTTTGAAGGGCTTAATAAATAGGTACGTTAGATTTGCTCAGCGTGCTACTTACGTGAAGAACTGCAAACAAAATCAGCTTCAGCAACTTCCGTGACATTCTTATTTGCATGGTCTTCTGGCCCAGCACAAATGGCTCTAAAGTCCATGCTCTGATGGATTTTTCTCAACTCGTGTATCCACTTTAGATGACAGTCACATTGCAAGCTATTTTCCAAGGCATTGAACAGGTTTAACGACTTCATAGGAAGATAGTTAGATTTTCTTAAGGTTGTTAATTTGTTCCCTTCCAAGCTAAACAAAAATTGAGACATGACATTTAAACATATTGAGGTCCTTGCAGTAAGTAATGGTCCATATAAATCACAGCCGTCCACATTGCAACAATTTCAAAATGGAGAAGCCAGAATATTTAATTAATATTTTTACGCTACGTAAAAGGAACCAATGCTTAGAGCATTTTCATAGTATTATAATAAGCAGCAGACGACAATATTTATATTAATATAACTACTAGACGCATAGAACCTCATGATTATATACATTCTATTGCCTTGAAATTTTTCTTATTGCATTCATAATGGTGAAAGGGTTTTGTGCTCCATGCTGTATATCGGGTTATGGTGACACCAGTATTTGTTCAATATAGCTCTACTTTAAACGAATATAAAGTCTCTTTATATTTTGCATTAGGGAAGTACGGGTAGCATAATTTACTACCACTAACCATCGTGCACGTAGTAGTTGTACCAGACTTGTTAACGAGCCGTAATTTCGCCACATAAAATCTTTCAATGAGGCTCTTTTCAGCTCGATATTTTTTTTAAAGATATTGTGCTCTCAGAATTTTTTCCATTGCTCTTCCTATTATTTAATAAACATTTCTAAAATAAGATTTAAAGTAAGGAATATTGAATGAAAAAATAAGAAAAATCTGCATAATCAAATTAACAAGCAGCACTATAAATTTGGTTTGCTTAAAAACGGCTCGTTTTGGGCTCGTTGTATATCGAATACTCTGCTCAAGCTTAGCTCGTTGACAAGTCTGAGTTGCAATATATATATATATATATATATATTACATCATCCTTTTTTTCAAAATGCATTTTCAGATACATCCTAACAGCTAAAAAAATACTTTGAAATGTGTAACCTACAAGCAAATTTATTCTAGGAGAACATACTTAACACCTCAATGTCTGTAAATATTACTAACACTAAGAAACAAAGCTTTAGTAATGTAATTAAAAAACGTACCTCAATATTTCAATGCTCTTAAGATTGCAGAAAACATTATCTTCAATGCAGTGTAAGGAATTGTGGGCAAGCTTTAGTTCACGCAATTTCGTGATATTATCAAATATTCCATTTTCAATTATCTGAAGATTGTTGTTGCTGATGTCCAAGCTTCTTAATTCGAAACTATTGCGGAAGATCGCCTGAGGCAATCGGTGCAGTTGGTTTCCATTTAGAGTCAGGTGCTCCAGCCTAAATATTTAGGTCATCTACATATTAAAACTAAAAATTTTAAAAATCTTGATGTATCCAACAACATACTTTTTTAATTTCGAAAATACGTTATGTCCAATGTGGACGAGATGATTGTCATGAAGATATAGCGTTTGAAGTGAAGATGGTAAATCATTAATGCTGACAATTGTTATTCCATTGTTTGATACATCTAAGCTCTTAATATTCTTTGGAAGTCTAAATGGAATAACATGCATGTCTTTTCCGCTGCAGTTCACTGACAGATTTTCGATATTGCACTGACACAAAGCAGGACAATTAAATTTTTCTGCGGCTGATCCTAGAGCTATGTCGATTATCAGTAGAACGAGTGTTATCATATTTTCTGTTTTCAGCTAAATTAATAATTTTACTTTTTATTATTAGTACTACATGCACACGTGTATATAGAGACTATATAGAGAATATATATATATATATATATATATATATATATATATATATATAATTATAAGGCTGGTGATTTGAGAAAATGGAATGAGCCTCCAAATTCCAAAATTTTAATAAATTCTATTAAAGAGTTTTCTGAGAAATCTCTTAGAATGATTTCCGGAAAATTCATCATTATTGCGATTAGAATGCTATAATTTAACATTGAGTTTATGTGCTAGCAAAATTCAAATCACATTATTAGCCTATAAACCCATGTAATGGCTACATCAATTGTTTTTCATTGGAAAAATGATTGAAAATTGTCGAAAATTTCTCAAAGAAGTCTGGTCCGATTCACTGCAAGTGATAACAGCATTTTATGGAGTTTGAATAAGCTCTCTTTAACCTATATAATAATAAATTTAGTTAAACAAACACTATAAATTGAATTACGATATTTATTTATTCCGAAACGGCATCTTGCTTTGTGAAATTTTACTGGTATATTTGTTTAATGTATTCTGCAAGCATATTGCCTTGAAACCTTCAGCGCTTATAAATAGCTTTATATGACATATTACAGCGAATTGATCGTTTTTCATGAGAAAAGTCCAGCAAGCATTCTATTCTATTCTGTACGACAATTTCAATTTCTTTATAGCTAAGCGGATGTCACACGATGGGCTTTGTCCCGGGGCCAATGAACTATGTTAGGTGCACTTTGGCATGGTACACGATGAACTCGTTCCCCGACACATGCTCCGAGAGCACCCTTAAGGCTTTGCTCTAGTGCAAAAGCCCATCATGTGGCACCCCCTTTTTTCACTTTTATTAATAACATGATATGGACTAATAAGGCAGCTAAAGACCAACTGCTATAATAATGACATGCATTCTACTGTATTATAAAAGGCACCTACTAAAAATCAAAAACAATTTCGAATAAATCTTTAAAAGCATTCTTGTTTGTTATTGAAATACCCTATGCAATGGCTTAAACCGGGGCTTCCACTCAGGGAGGGGAGTAAAAAAACCTCATATGTAGAGACCTGTGGTTTTTAACTGGCCGGCGCCTGAAAAACTCACCGTAATGACCAAATGTTTTTCAGAAAATTTTTCACTACCTTTTTAGGAGACTGCAATTTTAGTTTGCGCTATAGACAAATAATGTTACCGTTTTAAGCCCATATTTCTAAGTAAAAAAGTTGTATGAAAACCGTGAAAAGTGCTAGAATAGCAGTAGTAGAAGAGTACAGAAATTGATTTATTAAATGGTAAAAGGCTTATAAATTATAAGTAGAAGTAAATATGAGGCGCTTTGTCTTCCATTTTCGCTTCCTTATTTCTAAAAACGGTTTTATGACATTTCAAACATCAATACCATATTGGATATATTCTGATCAATTGACAGCAAAGGCTAATGAAAACAGTCGCTCCTCGGACATTGTAGAACGTAGATAGCTCTTAATCAATTTAAGATGGCTAAACCTTCTTTCGCATGTTGCCGAGGTGGCCGGTATACACAGATATATAGAGTACATTTCAGCTAAATTAGAAAAGCAACATCGAGGTCATTAGCCCCCATGAACGACAAAACTTCACCACGTTCCATGTCATCCGTTAATTTTAATTCTGCATACGGGCTTGAAATAAATTAAAGTAATTATTGGCGTCGGTCTCTGAGCTGGTATCACCCGCGTAGATTGTTGCTACCTGTTTGAAATAGTTGCTTGATGAAACAGTAACACTACTGGGTTGAAATCTTCAAATCGATCTTTAATTGTGCGACTAGCACGAAAACCGCAACATAGAAATTTTCAACCAAAAACCTTGTTCGACTATCTCCACGGGTATCATCACGGGATTCGTTCAATGATAATCGTTTTTTCTTTATTAGCCATTCCATTTCATACTCAGTATCAATATTGCATAAATTAACCAAGGTAATGAACAATCTCTATTTCGTCAAATGCTTCCTCCGATCTTAAATCTTCACTTACAACTAAGAAGAGAAATGCAGGTTACATTTACACATATACAACTATCTTATTCAAACATGCATATATTATGTATATTTAAATGACGTACTTTACCCACATTAAAATTCGTTTTCCATTAATTACTAATATAAACTCTTTACATAACAAACTTAGGGAACAAAAATTACAACTTTACTTTGAAAGATGAAAGAAATGCTAACAATAAAATGCAAAAATGACATGCAAAAAAGCTTTACTCATCTTAGGGCATTAAGAAGTTGGATCCTTGTCCCCATTTCCTCCTTGAGAAATTGTTTGACAACATTCCCATGCTGGTCAAAGTAAAGCAAATAGGGTTTGACGATTTTTAAAGCACTAGATGGGCTATGGGCGAGTATATATACTAGTACATGCTAATACAATAAAAAGAGAAATAAATAGAAATAAAAAACAAACAAAATCTTAAATTTTAATGTATTAAAAATATTGAAAACAGTCAGAGACATAAATGCAAAATCAATGTACATGTATACAGAAGCTTGATGACGCATGTGATTTGAAAGAATACAAATTTAAGAAATTTTCAGGCTTTTATATGAAAAAGCATTATAGTAAGATAAAATTGGAGCACAATTTTATTAAGCTGATTTTCAATAACCATGTGAAATCAATTAATCCAGGTCAATTTCTCCAGTCTTGTGAAAAGTCTTAAAAAAAGAATGAGTTTAAAAATTTTGAATGCCAAAGTTCTTGATAATATCAAGTTCTTGATAAAAAAACATTATGGTCTGTAAATTTATAAGATATTTGAAATGGTGAAAAGGAAGTCAAATGCTTGTGTCAGTGATTTTCTCTTTCAGAGAGTAGTGTACTGTTGGGCATGTGAGAGCTTATTGATAGTAATGAATTACCCACTAATTAACCTAGACTTGTGTTACCACAGTTTGACAGAATTCATTGAGTACTGCTGTATGAGAAAGAAATTTGTTTCATTAATTTAATATCATCTGATTTATGTTGTGTTTTTATGTTCAAATCCTCTGCCACTCTATGAAATTAAGTTAAAGTGATTGCCATATACAACTACATTAAAGTAGCATTATTATTTAACAGTGCCTTTCTGTTTGTTAATGTACATTGCTTTATGAGATAAAGCTATTTTCTGAACAAGGTTTTTTTTATTCATTATTAATTTCTACAGAACATTATTGTGATAGGTGTTGGAGCTTCTTGGCTATACATATCTTTACATGGTGATATTTTAGTTTTTGAATGGATGGAGGTGTGGTAAAAGAATTCTACAATTTGGAGCACTTCTCACCAGTCTTTTCCACAAGTGTGAGATGTGATAGTTCTAATCAATCTCTAGCTTACTAATTCAACAGCTCTATTGTCCTGTTGATGGCTTAGAAATTTCAAGTTTCCTTGGTAACATTCAGATAGGATTGCTTTCAAATTGTTTGACCTGGTCAGTGATCAGTTGCTCCATAGGCTAGACACAGATCCACTTATTCATGATGGCTTCAGTGGTTGCTTAAGCTTTGAAATTTTTTACAGGTATCACTTTAAAATATTTTGAAAAATTATCAAACAAAACTAGAACATATTATAGAATGTACATTTATCAGGACATATATCACTTCTTTGCTCATTGGAACATTCTAAGCTACTTAAGACATAAAAGGGTCGTAAATTATAGTTTTGAGTGTCTACTATGTACACATCTTGTTGGAATTTTACATTTTGTATAGTTTTAGGAGCTTGACTTACTATACTCTTGATGATGATGGAGTCAGTTGAAGCAATTTTTAGTCTTGATTCATCCTTACTCACATCATCATTGTCCATCCTATATTATATGCAGGTGTCAGTCAATATAGTGATTGATGCACTGGTGTCTACTATGGCTTTAATATTGCAACTATTTATGGTGATAGGTACTAGGTTTTCCCTAATAGATCATTTACAATGAAAATTCTCTTTAGTCATTGGGGGAGGGGGGCAAATTACCTACTTTTAGCCTCAAAATTTTACCTCTGAGATTTTCATTTTTTCCTTTTGCAACAGCAATTTCAATTGTTATGGCTTGAAAATTTTTGTGAACATTAGAAATTAGAGAGTGTATGTCTAGTTGGAAAATATTTTGGGTAAAAATTGTCTGAGCCCTAAAGCCTTAAATTTTGTTGAACAAATTTTTGTAAAATTATTTCAGTGGTCCAAATTAAAATTGCAATTGGTGAGAATTAACAAAAACCATTTTTAGAAATTACAAGTGATTTTAAGAACCTGAGACTGAAATTGAAAATGCTACCTTTAAGCCTGAGGCAAAACAAGGCCTTAAAAAACAATCTACTAATTCAATATTTTCCCACCTAGCAACTAAGCTAAAAAACATAATGTGAATTTTATCTTAGGCATAGGCTTGATAACTAATGCATTTATAGTTGCTAAGGTAGGTAAGGCTACCATCAAAATTATGACATCTAGAGTAAAAAACAATAAACATGTTACAAAATCAGTAGATTTGGTTTTCTTAAAGAGACATAGCTGCTTAACTATTAAAGATAACAGCAGCTTGAAATTTTGCATGGAGGTGTGCAGTATAGTCTTAGCAGAAATATAACAAACCTGTTAACTTAGCCTAAAATTGCTTCCTTAAAGTCTAATGTAAAATTACTAAAAATATCAAAGCCTTAAATATTGTCAAACATTTTTTTTGCACAAAAATTACAAGGGAGTATACAGCAAAACTGGCAATTTGTTTGAATTAATCCAAGCAATTTTTAGAAATAACCAAGGATTTTGAGAACCTGATACTGAAATTAAACATTTTATCTTTAAATTTTAGCCTAAAACAAGGCATCAAAACCAGTATTTTTTAACTATTTTCCAACCTTACTCCTAAACTCTAAAACATAATATCAATTTTATTTTAGGTATAGACTTGGTAAACTATGTACTTATAGTTTGTGAAATTTGATATTGATACCATGGAAATTATCTTATCTAGAAGCAAAAAGCTGCAAAATGTTACAAAATTTGTAGATTTGCTTTACATAAGGTAACAGAGCTGCTTAACTATTAAAGACAGCAGCTTGAAATTTTGCATGGAGGTGTGCAATATAGTACTTAGTAGAATTATGCAAAAGCCTATTAAGTTAGGCAAAAATTGCCTCATCCTCAAAGCCTAATATAAAATATTTTAGAATTTTGATTTGCAATCTAAGCAAACCTTCCACTTTGTAACTCATCTTTAGATAAGTTACTAAGATTTTCAAGAAGTATTTCTCATTCTGAAAAATGCTCAAAAGGCAAGTGAAGCAAATCTTTTGAGTGTGCCCTTCAATATATGTTTATATCTTGACACCATTTTGAAAGATACACTAAAAACACTCCTCCAACTAATTTGTAGAGTTGTTCATCCTCTTAAAAATTTAGTTTATAACATCATCATCTTTGCCTATTTTGCAAATATATAGTTACATTCTGTGCCATTTTTGTGTGCATTCATTATTAATTTGTTCTACATTAATGGCTTTTACAAGTTTGTTGTTAACAGATTTAGACTGACTTGGAGTGCACATTTTCTAAGAAATAAGAGAAACTGGGTTGCTCAGTTTTCCATAGTGTTTTTCTGCTGTAGAAGATAGGGGTCAAAAGCATCAGCCATTCACAACACATTTGGAATTTTCCAGTGAAGTACTGTAGGATTTTTGTCAAATTCATGTTTATGCCTTCTTGATTTAGGAATGGAGGAGGGCAAGATTGAATCTGCTGCATTTTCCTGAGGAAGTTGTGCATTGAGCTCAAATTGCTACACTAGTGTTTGTGGCAGTTTTAAATGTCATTAAAAGTGGCTAGAATGTTGTCTTGGAAAACATCAAATGTATTGAATTAGTCTTGTATAAAATATGGCTGAGTGTTAATGGATTCATGTGCTTGGCTCAACTGTGGTGACATAGAATTTTAACAAATCTAGTGGATGCAGCTTATTTGCTAAATTGAGAATATTATCAGCAAGTTGTTGTTTTTGAGACTGTCTAAGTAACTAGTTGTATATTGTACTGGGATTACCATCTGAAATATAATAATTTTTCCATCTGTCAGTGCATGGGTCTAACTAGTAAAAAACCTTAAGATGGTGGACATATAGAAGATAGAGGTTTATGTTGTAAGGCTTCAAAAGATTTACTATTTGAATTAATTTTAACTTTTTTGACTATATGAATACTGACAGAAGTTTGAGCATACAAATGCAAATACATGAAGTTCTTTGTCAATTTAGGAATAGCTTTGCTAGTCTTGGTACATTTCCCTTGTGGCATAGGCAAAACTGTTTTGTCTTCTTGGAGGAGGCACACTCCCAATGAAAATTTTGAGGCATCAGTTTGAAGCATTACTAGTAGTGCTGGATCAGATGCTAAGACTTAAATAATGTGGTTTAATAAATCTGAATATTGCTGATTCCTATCAAATTAAACAGCCTTTTTTAATAAGTTCTGAAAAGGTATTCTAGTTGAATAAAAATTTGGAATAAATGCTGAGATTCGATTAACCAAGCTTAAAATCTTAAAAGTAGTTTTTATATGTGGGTGTGACATGGTTCTTAATTATATTTATCTTCTGCACATATGAATAAAATTCTTTGTTGTTGTCATTGAAGTCCATATATTTAATGCTGCTCTTCATTATATTTGGCTTAGTCATACTTTATATTAGGTTCATGTGCTCTTTTAAGTATAGCTTCAAATACTTGATGATACTCTTCTGTTTGAATTACATTGCAAATATCATCATTAATTGCTACTAAATTGCTTATGTTGCCAAAATTTCTATTAACCATTACCTTCAACTTCTTCCAACAGAATTTTCCATGGGTCTACTGAATGCACATAATAGTGAGGACATAGTAAAATGCAGATTATGCAAATAGCAATTTGAGAGATCACAATTGAAATGAATTTCTTTTGATTAAAGAATTTTCAGTCTTACAGATATTGGAGGATAATGCTACACTCTTACAATTGCTTTGTTCAGAGTCTTGTTATTAAGAGTAAATCTCATATCACAATTCACTTTCCCACCTAATTGCTAGGTTCATCAAATTTGTGTATTATTCCTGAAGTTTCAAAGCCATTTAGTTTCTTTCTTTGTCGGTAAAATAGACAGTGGGTTTTTGTGAAGGGAGCATAATATGTTTAGCATTTTTATCATCTGATATGTCACATAATTGATCTAAGCAGCTGTGTCCATCAAAGATATCTGAGTATTTCTTTAAAAGTACACTGACCTCATTATTGAGCCAGCCAGCACTGTTCATTAAACTTTCCAAGCCCTGCCTAAAATGGATTGAGCTTGATGTGTTTAAGCAGTGAACTGCATTTGATTGCAAATCCAAATATCTAGCTCATAGAATTTCTCATTTTTAGGATGTATCTAGTCAATAAAAGCCTTTGCTTTTGCAGTGACTATAAGAAATGTTGTTTGGAGGTTTCTCTAATTGCATTAAATTGATATTGGCATCCTTAGATGAACAATTACTGGGATTGGCTGTCCACTACAGCCACTAAGATTTGAATGACATTTAAAGAGGGGAATTTTTTTTTTATTGACCCTTCAATTCATGTTAATGTTGAAAGTTGCAGGACATCACACTGAACTCCTTTATTTTATGTTCATATTGTAGACAATAATTGTCACAGTTATTTCATTGTGTTTTTATGGTTTACTTTTTCCAATCTTTTTAATAGCACTGTCATCAATTAAGTTTTCAATGTCATAAATTTTTTGATTATTTCTAGAATGGTTAGGTTTCAATCTTTGTGAATTTGTCATATGCAATGCAAAATATGAGCATATGTGATCTTCAGAATTGTCTACATTCAAATTTATGATCATTTTCAGAAATCCAGTTCCAGATGTCACTACAAATTGTGTAAATCTCTTCAATATTTTCAACTTCTTTGGCATTGTTCAACATTCAAAAATTTTGACTGTTCATATGCTTCTTTTGCAGGTCAATGTTTTGATCATGTTGAAGGTGTCATAAAGTCTTTTATCATCAATAGTGATAATAATTATTTTGTGAATCATGCCATCTCAGAATACTCCAAAATTTTAATTTTTTGCACATGTTTTTAGAGAGTTCACATATTGGTCTACTTTCATGTTTTCTTTTGGAAGTTTAAAGAATTGGTAAAATTCAAATCATTCATTTGTTGATTAAGAGAAATATTTCCTGAAATTCTTAATAAGATCTTTAATTTTGTTTTTGTCTTTAGTTCTTAACCAATGGAAGTTATTAAAAATCTTATTAAAATTATCACCAATGCATATTAGGAGCACCCCAATGTCAACTTTGTATGGCTGCTTGCTTCCAGAAATAAATGAAGACTATGTTCTAACCTTTGCAATTCAGCAGCAAAATTTGAACAATCCTAATTGTAATATCTACATGTTGGTGCTTCCAAAAAAATTGCACCTTTGTCACCTTGTAATGTAACAGTTTTAATAGTCAGAGCAAATTGATTGCACAATATATGTATTCAAGATCTACAAACTAACACATGACAAAAAAATAAACATGAACAAATAACTACAAATTAATATGTACAATATATAATAATATAATCAATGTTTTAGTGGATGTTTGTGTAGGTGCTCAATGTTGGATGTATGTTTCAAATGCATGAAGTGTATTACCATCCCCTAATGTATACTGTTTTATTAGAAGAAATTGTTTCAATTTTTTTCTAAACTTTTTATAGTTTTTTGCTATTTGCGTTTCATAATATTATAATATTATAATTTTTATCTAAACTAAAAAATGTTTGCGATCACTCATTTAATTTAATATAGTAATTAAGGAAAAGGAGAGATGTTTGTAGTGATTTGAATTTATATAAGATAGATAACATATGCATATATTTGATAGAACGGAGATAATATTTTATATTTATTACGATATACTGATGCTTCGTCATGCTTTTGTGCAAAGTTTAGAGTTTTTATACACCAATTAAATGTCTTTGATAGAAGCATACGATGTTTCGAATTTAGGTTAGTTAAAAGAAAAGAACAGTATTGAAAATGAGATAAACAGAAAGCATGTATTAGTGTTTTATGATAATTGCTACACATTACATTGTGTAAGTGATAAAGATATCTAATGCCTGCAGTCATTTTTTGAATCTTATTCAGTAGAAATTTTTCAAATGTAAATTCATTATCTATCTCCACTCCTAAATAACTGACTGATTCACTTTGCTTTATTGACTCATTATTTATCTTTAGTTCTATATCATTGATTAGATTTCTTTGTGCCTTCGGTGAAAAAATTATAAATTGAGTTTTTTCAATATTTAGTTTCAGTTGATTAATAGTAAAATAATTGTTTAATTTTTCTATATCTGTTTGGAGGTTTTTTGTAGCATCAAAAGCATTTTTTGCAGTACTTATTAGGCATGTGTCGTCGGCATATTGGTAGATGTCGCTGTGTTTAACATGTTTTATTATATCATTTACAAAAATTGCAAATAAAATAGGGCCAAGTACAGTACCTTGGGGCACCCCACGGTCGGTTGTAACATAACTTGATTTTTTACTGTTTAATATTACACGCTGCTGTCTATTTTTTAAGAAGTTCATAATTAAATCAATTGAGTTAGCACCAAAATTATAATTTATAAGCTTGTTTTGCAAGATATCGAAGTTCATTGAATTGAATTCCTTACTTAAATCTAGTATTGCTACACAACTGCACTTATTATGAGAGTATATTAGACTTAATTTGTTGCGTGATCGATAAAATTGCGTCCTGGGTGCTATGCCCAGCACGAAAACCAAATTGCTTATTCGATAGGATGTTTTCAGATTTTAGGAATGCGTTTATTTGAATATACAACAGTTTTTCAAAGAGTTTGCTAAAAGGATGTGTAATACAAATGGGTCTATAATTTTTTGCGTTTAGGTTGTCACCTTTTTTATATATAGGAGTTATATACGATTTTTTTAGTAAGTCTGGAAATTCACAATCAATAATACATTGATTAAATGCGACTAATAATTGTTCTCCAAAAATAGGAAAAAAACGTTTAATAATAAAAAATGGGAGATTATAAGAAGCGGTTGATTTGTTGGTATCAAGTTTTTTAACAATGTTTTCTAATTCATTGATTGTAGCAAGTCTAAAGGAAAATTGTTTTGATTGTTTGAGATTATCAGAATTTTGTTTTTTCTTATAAGATGGGAAATTGAAATTTCCAAGTTCTTTGAATGTTGAATTTAAATGATTTAGTATTTGAGTTTTGTCTGTAACGGTAGTATTATTGATGTTTAATTCATTTATTTCGGATGAGAGACCTTTAGATTTTCCGATAAATTTATGGATGTATCGCCATTTTTCTCGAGTAGAATTTAATTGGTTAAAGAATTTTTGCCGAGCTTTAGTTAAATTTTTTGTTCTTAATTGCTTAATGACTTTCTTTGATTTTTCGTAATTGCATGGTCGAATTAGTCTTTGTTGGCTAAGATTTGATGAAGTGGTGTTTTCTTTTTATCTTTGATTAAAGAGCAAGAGTGAGATCCGACCATCTTAGACAGGAACAGACATAATAAAAAGTGCAGTGTTATTTAATAAAATATCTGCTATATATATATATATATATATATATTCATACAATTAAAATTCATAAAATAAGTACATTTGGTTTCTAAAAGTTGCTTAACATGAGAATGGTCATTCAGTCAAGATTTACTTGGCATGACACAAGCTTATTCACATTACTTCATTTGTGAATAAAGTTCAATCTTTGATTCATTCAAAAAAATCACCCTTTTCCAATATGAAAAGGACCACAACAATTTATTGCAACAAAATAAATCTCTTCTTGAATATGGATTTGCCTTAATTTTGGCTTTGAACCAGAAACTTTTCCATCAAATACATTGAAAGATAAATAATATTTGATTGATATTATAAGTAAGTTTGAGACCATTCAAGCTTCTATTTTTGTTCTCCAGGGGTGATAAATTGATTTTGGATGAAGCTGCTCCAAATAAAGACATTTATTTCCATATTTTGAAAGCCTTGGTTTTTCATAAAAATTGTATGTTGGTATTCTAATGATCTCTTAGTCAAGCAAAATATAATCAAAGGGATATGAAAATTTAATTTATCACTACTTTCAATTTTTGAAAAGAAAGTTGAAAATTTAATATCATTTAGAATTTTAGAAATAACTAAGGAAAAGACTGAATTTTAGAAAATATACATTGTATTTAAAATGTATAAAAAATTTACCCTCTAACAACTTTAGGCAAGTTATTTGTTAGCATTAAATTTAAATAATAATAGGGCATTGGATTGCACAAAACTCACCAGTTGATATCTTAAGCACCAAATAGTTAATACAACTTTTGTTGTTAGATGAATTAATTCAATAACTCATCAGATTGGATGAATTACTTCAAATTTGGCCTATCAGTGCTTTCTAAAAATTCACTTTGAGCTTTCTCAAAGTTCTTTAGTCTATTTATGGTCATAATTGTACTTTTATGATGCAATTGGTTTGAAACATCATTTTAAGCAGAAGCATTTCTGAGGATACAGTCAACATTTGGATTGCTAAAGAATCTGTTCAATTCTTTGATTCAATACATTGCAGCAAATATATGTGCAGGCAATTGCATTATACAAATTCATTTGTATCTTAATGTAGTATCATCCAAACAAAATAAGCTGCTAAGAAAGAAAAGTCAATAAAAAGGACTTAAGATCAAATTTAGATATGATTGGAAATGTATTATAAAGTCTAGTATCATCCTAATTCAGTTTGTATATTGCAATCAAGAAACAACAGTGCAATTTAGTATGAATTAGTATTTGTCAATATTATGATTTTGACCAAGCAAAGGGGGCAAAGTCCCTTTCATTATTTTTAGCCGCCATTTTTTGCAGATGACAGATTTAAATTTCAAAATCAACAGGTACTTTTTCAAGTGAATATAAATAGAATCAATTTCATTGTAATGATTGATAAAGACATTTCTTTGGAATTCTTACATTGATTTATTGTTATGGGTTTGCATATTTAATATAATGTCAAGCTAAATGCGTCATGTTTAGTAGTGGCTTGGATTGATCATGGGAACAATTCTAGGTTCTTTGCACCAAACCTTGAACAAGCTTAGGTTAGGAATAGGGGTCTTTTATTCTCGTTTAGCTGACTATTGATAATTATTTTACATGTATTAGAAATAATGAGCTTGAAATAAGGCTAGCAAGCCAAATATAGGAATTTGTATTTACATTATTTTAGAACCAAATTAATGCTGATAATGTGACTGATAATATGACAAAGCATGTATTACTTATTAAATGTAGGATAGGAAACTGCTACATATATATATATATATATATATATATATGATTAGTTTACTAAAGCCAATATATTTCAATAATGGCTAAACATAATATTTATTACGCAGCTAGTAACAAGTCTGGTTGCAAGTACATGAAACACTTTCACAAATAGACTATAAGTTGAGTTGTGTCTTGTCTTGAGTATACACTGAGCTAGGATAGGGCACACATAGGTTATGCCAATGAGCTGGAAGTGGAACCCAACCAACTGGATCAGATGTGAGCATGTGATACTGGATGTGGAGATTGGCCTCAGGTGGATGCCCAGTTAACAATGAATAGAAGTGATGCTGGAAGCTTTTGTCACCTAAATAGCTTTCATGATAATAGCTGTTAATTAAAATTAATGGAATTAAATATGTGGAAGTAAAGCAGTATGAAATTAGTACATCCCTACCTGCAAGCATATTGCTCTGGTTATAATGAAGTAGCAAGGAGGAATGGGATGCAACACCTGGTGGAGGATGTTACATCAATGGCAAAACATTAAGATGTCCATGGATCTAATTAACAAATGATAAATTGTCCAAAAGACTATATATAGGCTTTGCATATGTTAGTCAATGCTTATAATATAACATTTTAAAGCATTGTTTTTAGACTACATTTGGTATGACTAAGACCAAATTATATTAACTGGAAAACATCAAAATGCATGCAAGATAATTAAATTTATATATATACACATTTTTCAATTGCAATTCTCATTAATAATGCCAATGGAGAAGAATATTAGCATGAATTGTATTTAAGCTTTCAGTCGCCATGTTACATCATCACCAAGGCTTAGGATGTGCATAATAACATTGTACAATTTAGTTACAACTGCCTGCAGATTCCATCATGTCAGGTAATGAGGAACACTCATTCTTTTCTTTTACAATAGTACAATTATAGAGATATAACTTAATTAATACTCCAGAGTGAATGTAACCATTCATCATTAGTATTTAGGAAGCATCTTTAAAAGTAAAGATCAAGATAGAATGAGCTGAGTTAATGTAACCAGTCATCACCAGTATTTAGGTAGCATCTTTGTAAGATCAAGAGATTCCATTCCATCCATCTGCATCCCTTGCTCCATCCGCTGCTACTCAGCTCAATCTCATTGAAAGAGTTTTGTTATGTGTGCCTTACTTATGGTGTAATAAATACCAGCCACTACTTGACTTAATTCTCATTCTCAAATTGCATAGACTTAATGTGTGAATGTAATATATTCACAACTGGATACTAACTGCCACTACATGGTTAAAAGATAGCTAATATAAAATTAAGGCAGTTTTCTACATTTAAATAAAATAAATAGATATCACAACAGGCTGACATGTACCACTGACACAATACTAGCTGCAGACAAAATAAAAAGGCTTCTATAAACTACAGCAGCTCCTAACCTACATATAATTAAAATAAAAATAATATGGTCAACAATTTGGATCTAAAATTATTCCTAACATGTGAATTTATGTATTGATCTACAAAGTGGAAAATGAAACTCCAAATTTCTAAACCAAAAACAAAATGCTTTCATTGCTATACACAGCTTTGCAATGCTAAAAGTGTTAACATTCACATTTTTCTTCAGTCAATTAGTAATTTTTGATAATCACAAATGAATACATAGTGCCATTTCAAAAATGAATCAATTAAATGTCATGAAACTCAATAAAGATTTTTAATTATGAAAAGATTAACAAATTTTCATAAAAAATACATTTACACAAAAATGATTAAATTTATTGATTTTCGAAACATTGCAGTTATGGCAAAACTCTTATTGAAAGGAGATCCACATAATTCTCGTTCTTAATGGTGTTTTCAAACCAATAAGGACCAAGAATTTTTTTCTGATTCATTATGAAAATTGCAGTTACTTTTGCACTGTGGCTTGGTGACATAAGCATTAGGGTTTCTTTGGCCCAAAATGGAATTCTGATTATTGACATAACTGTCAAGGTGGAAATGGGCTTCATCACTGAAGAAGCAATTGTCCAGGAAATTGTCATCATGGTCAATGATGTTCATCATCCAGCTTGAAAGGCAATTCTTTGACTGCATGCTGCTTCAGATAACTCTTGCAAAATGCAGATTTTATGCAGATAAAACTTCAATACTTGCACACTATTCTTCTAACAGTCGAGTAGGGAATGTTTACTTCTTGGCTGACTCAGCAAATGAAATTTTCTGGCTTAGATTCAAATGCACCATCAACAGTTTCAACATTGTGTTGACTGGTGCAAGGCCTACCAGATCTGGGTAGATCAGCAACAGAACCAGTTTGCGGAAATCTGGATATCAGTGACTTGATGGCATTGCTTGATGGTGCAATTTGATTTTTTCCATATTCATTATGAAAAGCACGTTGAACAGCCACATTAGAATATCCAAGCTTAAAGTAATGCAAAACAATAAAAACACGCTGATCAGTTGATAATCGCGCCATCTGAATTCACTTGCACAAATACTGACAGGCAGAAATTGCTTACTCATATAAGTGTGTATGTAATGCAAATGCATTAAATGTTGGTAGCATTATTTCATAACTGCATAAAATGCTAATACATTGTTGATGTTTTCCTTCTATCTTTATTGGGTCATCTGTCCTGAATAAAAATTTATGCTGGATATAAATGTGTATGTTACTTTAGAATCACCATGTACATAGAGAAAGAGCTATCCTCAAACCAACGAATGCTGAGGGTGTGTGTAGCATAATCCTATTTATTTGAAAATCTCTCAGAAAAACAAGAAAAAGAATTAGAAAATTAATACATATACTAATCAATTTTAATCAGTTATATGAGCAAGTACATGTTGCCTAACTGTTTGACAAAAAATTAAGGTGAATCTCTTTTCATTGATTTTAGTTTATGGGAAAGGACAATATACGTGGTTTATGCAAAATTAAAACGCGACAGGTACTAGTTTTAATTAAACATGTTTGTAAAAATTATAGCATAAATAGTGATGAAAAAATATAATAGGTTGATGAAATAAATTCTTTGGAACTACATTTATCTTTATTTTGTTTTATGGTTTGATTTATTAATTACAATGCCAAGCTAAGCATTTTATACAAAGTAGCAGTCAGGATACCATGGTGAGAATGACTATTTAGGTTTGAATCCCTGACCTTAAAATGCATTTAGGCTATGAACAGGTGTAAGGTTTTTCCTCTACCATGCTTAGCATGCTATTGATTTCAACTTGTTTTACATGTAGTAACAAATTCAATGAAGGCTGAGTAGCCACCATAGGATTAACTTTACTATTTTAGATCCAAATTAATGACTATGAGTGATCAATAATAGACTGTGGTATATTTTATTGAATTATTAAATTTAATTAATTAATTTTGTTTATTTGTTAGTTATATTTTAACCATTAATTTGATTAATGTTATCACCATTTTTATTCCATAACTTACAGCTAGTGCCAATTACAATTCCTTTATTTCTCATGTGATTGCAACACACTCAATGTATTGCATGCTTTACAAAAAGTGGTAGAGTTAAGTCAAGTTGTATCTTAAAGACAGTTTGCAGGTTTCCAACAGTTTGATTCCATTCCATCCATCTGCATCCCTTGCTCCATCCACTGCTACTCAGCTCAATCTCATTGAAAGAGTTTTGCTATGTGTGCCTTACTCATGGTGTAATAAATACCAGCCACTACTTGACTTAATACTCATTCTCAAATTGCATAGGCTTAATGTGTGAATGTAATATACTTGCAACTGGATACTAGCTGCCACTACATAGTTAAAAGGTAGTTAACATGAAATTAAGGCAGGTTCCTATATTTAAAGAAAATAATTATATATCACAATTAAGGCTGACATGTACTACTGACACAATACTAGCTGCAGACAAATTCAAAATGCTTCTATAAACTATGGCAGCTCCTAACCTACATATAATTAAAATATAACTAATACAGTCTCGTATTGGTCTCTTATAGGTCTTATAGCATTAGTGATATGATAACAATCATCCTTATAGTAGCTTCTTGCCTTTTGAGCACTTGTTACTACATGTCACACAAGCAAATGGTGGCAAGCTAAGCAATAGAGAAAAACATTCCTATACCTATCTGTAACCTAATTCTATGTAATTATCAAGGCTGAAATCCACTTTATCATCCCCTCACACACAGCCTTTGATCATCACCCACAACAATTGCTTATCTTTGCATAATGTATAAATTAAATAAACCAATGAAGCAAGAGTAAACCTCTAAATGGTAAGTTTCCATCATCTTTACAGTGATTAGGTTCTATTTATATAAAATTTAATAAAAATATTTACCAGTGAAGCAAGTACCAGTCACTAATCAATTTCTTATTTCCACATAATTAGTTCTTTGTGAACTTGGTGGTAAGCTCAAATCAATGTGGAGCTTAATGTCCACACACATTTGGTCAAATGAGTTGCAACCAATATTTACTTTTACAATTTGGCAAAATCATTAGAAGCTAATTTCTAATAAATTGATTCGAGTTTCTAATTTGAGTTCTGTGTTTTCTTTTTCTTTTGTTTGATTTTGAGTCTTTTTATTAGAGATTGTGCCACATGCCTCCCTCAGCTTGCATTGATTTGAGCATTGCTCTGTTTCCATGCACAAGTATGTCTGCCCATTTGATCAAGATTTCTGCTTTGTTATCCTCCCAGGTTGTTTCTGTGAATTTGATTTGTTTCATGAGTTTCAGTACTGCTTTCTTTTCTGTTGCAACTGTGTCCATGTATCTTATGGTAGTTGTTGTGAGGAGTGAATCTTGTATTGTGATAATTTGTCATAGTTCATTGATCTTTTTGGTAAATAGTGGATAGAATCTTTTGTATAATTCCAGGCCCTTTAGGCTTATCATTAGGGTCATTAGTGCATCTGCCAAACTTGTGTGTGCCAGCTCTTCTTTTAGATTCATGTTGTGGTAGAAGAATTTAAATACCAACAGAAGCCTTTTTGTGTTTTGAACATCTTTGTAGAAGAAGTTGATGTTATTCTGTATGTCTTCTTCATTTATTTTAGTGGGGTTGTTTTTGTTCATTCTAATCATAGTTATTATTTATATTTTTTTCTCATGTCATAGAATTGGTATTGTTTGTTCCATATATCCAACCAGATTAGGTCATTAACTCCTGAAAATAGTATCACCATCTTCTAGTTGTATGTGGATCAGCTTTCCTTCTGCATATAAGTTGTATGGTGTCACCTGCTCTTTGATGTAGATCCATTCTTTGTTGTTTTCTGATAGCATTATTGCCTTTGTTTTCTTGTATGCATCTGAAGTTATTATCTTTTTTCTTTTTCTTTAGTATTTACATATGTTTTAAATTCGTGTAGGTAACCTTTTGTGACTTTCCTGTCTTTTAGTAAGTGCCATTGTGGTAGTAGCATCAGGATTGAGATTGTCTTTGGCAGCATACATTTTAACATCTTGGTTTCTATGTTCCATTCTATATCTGTGTAGGAGCCTGTTGTTATGGGTGCTGTTGCCAATCTGATAGTTGCAGAGTAGTTCATCTTTGCTTCTATTATCTTTTCCCAGAACCTTTGTGTGAGTCCTCACCTTTGTAAGTTCATTGTTGTGTTTGGGGAGATTTCAATTTTTAATGTTACAGACTCTACATTGATTGCTAGTTGGTTATAGGGTTTTAGTAGCTTGTTGATTTCTGTTCTTGTGAATGCTTTGGAAAACATTATTTTCATTGATGTGACAGTGTGGTTTTCTTTCATAGGTTGATAATTTCAGTTAGTTATTTCAGTTTCATGTGTCCCTAGTAATTTTAATTTCAATTAGATACTGCTCATCTTCTGTGTCTATCCATTTGATGTTGCTGGCTGGGCTTAGGTTTCCCCATTTTTCCATGTTGATTGGGTCTATTCTATCTTGAGTTTTGGGTGATAGAATTATGTGAGTTGATGTTAAAAGTTTGTCTTTATGCATCATTTCAGTTTGTGTTTTTGTCATCATTTTGAGAACTTGCATGGGTTTGCTTATTCCAGCTTTCAACATCTCATCTGTTTTTTTAATGATTTTTGTAAATAAGCATTTGGGTGGTTCCCATTTGAATCTTTCAGTTTCTCATGATGTAATGTGCTCTATGTTTTTTGATTCTATTTGTTGGAGTATGTTGATTGTTCTGCACACTTTTATTTTTATGAGTTTTTTTAGTTGTGAGCCATGGTTGTTCCTCTAGCTGCAGGAGTTTTGTTTTTGAAGTGGCTCCCCAGATGTATTTTTTCATAGGTTTGTTGAATAGAGAGATTTCATTTGAGCAGATGCCTTTTTTGTTCACTATAGTGACCATTGTTATTTTGCACATGGGG
>CABFPE010000179.1:111655-122445 GCA_900660155.1 Hofstenia miamia | reverse complement strand
TTTGTTGGAGTATGTTGATTGTTCTGCACACTTTTATTTTTATGAGTTTTTTTAGTTGTGAGCCATGGTTGTTCCTCTAGCTGCAGGAGTTTTGTTTTTGAAGTGGCTCCCCAGATGTATTTTTTCATAGGTTTGTTGAATAGAGAGATTTCATTTGAGCAGATGCCTTTTTTGTTCACTATAGTGACCATTGTTATTTTGCACATGGGGTTTTGTTTTGTGATGATGCATAGTATGTTCTTTTTGATGGTTTTTAGTGGTTTTTCCATTTTGTCTGGTGATGCTAATTTTTCTGTTAGCCCTTTTAGTAACCAGTTATTGGTCATTGTATTGATTGGTGAGAAGGCAATTTTGTGGTATTTTACTTTTATTAGCTGCATTCTTGTGCATCTTGATATCAGTAATTATAAATTTTTGTTTTCTGTTAAGTATATCAATAGGAGCCAGATTGTTGCTTGATATTGTATTTCCAGTGCATTGGGTTCTTTGAATAAGTAATGTTTAAAGTCTTTCTTTGTATTTAACTTGTATGCCTTGTTTATTTCTAGGAGTGTGACCTCTACTGATTTGTGACATTTTTGTGTGGGAGCTTCAATGTTTATGATTGGCCATTGTTCCTCTGTTGTTTTGGTTATTTTCATTTCCTTCCATGTCTGTTGGATTTCTTTAAGGTGTTCCTGACTTTGGTTAAGGCTGCATTTTATGTGCAGATGTGTGATTTTTTCGAGGTTGTTTGTTGTGGATGTCATTTCAATCATTTTTGCTTGTTGGTAGAGTTTGATTGCAATTCATGGTTTGACCATTAATCTGTAGACTTTGGCCCAATAGTCAAGTTGGAGATCAAGTTGTATGAGTTCTGAGATTGTTGTATCATTTGCATGTCATTCTTTGATAAAGACATTTTGCACTTGCATTAATATGTTTTGTAAAAATTGTGGTAGATCATCATTTGTTGTTAATGTTACTGTTACCATTTGAGTCCCAGTGATTTCAGCTATGTACAGCATTTCTTATAGTTGTTTTTTGAAATTTTTTTGTATGTTCCTTGTCTTTTGTGATGTAAATGATTGTCAAGTTGTCTTTATCAATGTTTATTTGTTTGATCTCTGCTATTCTGTTTTTGTTTTTCATTGTGTTTTGGGCTATGAGTAGTGTGAAGTTTTTGTTAAATACCATATGTACTGTACTTCTGAAGTATGGGCGCTCTATAGTTTTGTTCATTCATTCTGGGTAACTGATTACTGTGTTTATCATTAGCCAATTCTCCTTGTCAAGTATGAGTGGTAGATTCATTTGTTGATTTTTGTTTGGCATCATATGTGGTTCCAGGTTTCTAGTGATAGATTTTCATAGGCATCATATTTCATTTTTGTTTTAGTGATGAAATGTGGGTGTAATTTTTTCCCATCT
Source organism: Hofstenia miamia (assembly GCA_900660155.1). NCBI lineage: Eukaryota > Metazoa > Xenacoelomorpha > Acoela > Hofsteniidae > Hofstenia > Hofstenia miamia. The sequence goes on along the minus strand of CABFPE010000179.1, from coordinate 121,035 downwards.
ATTGTTGACATTCATTTGCTTCTTTCCATAGATCATATTGTTCACTCTGACTTTGAGTAGGTTTGCTCTGATGTTGAATGAGTTTGCTCTGAGGGGGCATGTAGCATCTCTTGAGTGATTGTGAGCAGTCTTCTTGTGATGGTGATCAGCTTGCATTCCATTTCTGAACCACTGCTGATAGGCTCTAGCTGGTCCCCTTTTTCTTGATTCCCTTCCAGAGTATCCATTGACATTTGACCAGCTGTGGAGAGGGTACTGCTTACACCTTCCTGTTGTGACTCTTTTGTCCACATGCCCTTTAATCAGTGGTGTGGACTACTCAGTTCATTAGACAAGCTGCTGTTCCTCACCATGCCCTTTAATCAGTGATGGTGGTGAGTACTTAGTGATGTTGAAGCTTTGTTGCTGTTTGTCACTGTGCCCCTTTAATAAGCAATAGTGGTGAGTACTTAGTGTTTCTTCAGGTTCTTCCTCATCACTAATGTTTTTGATGTCCCTGGGTTTGGTGAGTTTCACTCTCTTCACTTGTCTACTAGGATTTGATTTCCACTCTGTTGGTCTTCTTGTTGGTGATTTGTTGCTCATCCTGTCGTTACTGCCCTTTTCAAATTTTGAAAGTGTAGGGTCCTGTTATTACTTAATAAAAATTCATTGTTATTTAGTACATTTTTGATTGTGTATGGTCCTGACCATACCATTTTAAATTTTCTTACTTGGTTTACATCAGTTACTTTAATGGGTGTGAATGCATATACCTTATCTCTGATTTTGTGCATGTGTCTTGTTGCTGATTTCTTTATGTTGTGGCACATTGTTTTGTGGATGGCTGTTATTTTGTCCTTTAGTTGTTTCATGTATTGATTGTCCATCTTGTCTGAGTATTCTGAGAATTGGATGGATAGCAGCATTGTTGCTTCTCTTCCATACATGGCTTTGAAGGGGGTGATTTGTGTTGTGGAATGTACAGAGGTGTTGTAAAAGTATTCTTTCATCTGAATTATATCTCACCATTTGTTTCCTCCTATTCTAGATGTTGCTACCCTAATTAGTTTTATTAGTGTTCTGTTTAGTTTTTTGACTGCCCTGTTTGCTTGAGAATGATATGCTGTGGTGTGCTCACTGTCTATTTCAAGTAGTTTTGTGAGTTCTTGAAATAGTGTGCTTTCAAATTGTGGACCTTTGTCTGTTATGATCTTCTCCATGGCGCCTATTTTTAGTATCCATTCTTTTAGAATTATGTTTGCTGTTTCTTCTGCTGTTGTGTTTTTCATTGGTACAATTCTTGCATATTGTGTGAAGTTGTCCACTATGATGAGTACATATTGGTACCCTTTATTGTCTTTTGATAGCATTTTGATGTCTATGTGTACTATCTCATTTGGCTTTGTTGTGATTATCTTCTGTAAGGGTGCACTTTGTGTGGGGAAGTGTTGTTTGTTGTTGAGGAGACAAGTTGTACATTTATTTATGATATCTTCAGTTGTTTTTCTTATTGCAGTGGTTATATATTTGTAGTTAAATGTCATCTCTGTTTGTATTATGCCAAGTTGTCCTCATTTGTGAATTTTTCTTACCATATCTCTTTTGAAATACTCTGGCATTGCTATTCTATTTGTTTTCCTGTTGAGTATAAAAGGCCATTTTTGTTCAGTTTCCAATTATATCTTCTGTAGTAGTTTTTTGCTGTTTTTGAGAGTTGATGTTCTTTGTTTTTTATTTTTACTTTTATTTCTTTCAGCATTATGTCTTTGTTTTGTTTTTCTATCATTTCTTTCTCTGTGATTTCCTCTTTAAACATTATAGGGGTTATTGCTTGTCCTTCTTTATCTACATTGATCAAGTTCCTCCTGTTGTTTCCATGTCAATTTGAAGGAGACTGATTTTTTCATTAGGTTTGTCATGTTTACGATTTTTTCTGCTATATTTGGTAAGAATGGACCATAGTAGTTAAAAAATCCCATGAATCTTTGTAGGTCCTTCCTTGTATTGGGTTTTTGATTCTTTTTATCATGTCTCTTGTGTTGTTTTCATGCTTATCTGTCCTTTTGAAATTATCCTTCCCAGGAATGTTACTTTTTCTTTAAGGATATTGCATTTGTTTCCATTTATTCTAAGTCCAGCATTTTGAGTATGTTTAGCATTCTACTTAGTTTGTTTAGATGTTCTCCTATCATATTGCTGGTTATTATGATATCATTGATGTAGGCATTTATTCTGTCCTCAATGGTATGTTGTTTGTTTTTGAGAACTTTGGTTATGTACTGCTGGAATGTTGCACAGTCTGAAAGCCATGTAGATCCATTTGTAAAGTCCATATGGTTTTATGAATGCTGTCTTTTCTATGTCTTCTGGCTCCATTTGTACTTGCCAGTATGCTTTACAGAGGTCCAGTATGGTGAAATATTTGTGTTTGCTTGCCTCATAGAGCATATCTTTGATTCTCAGCAGTGGGTATGAATCCTTCTTTGTGATTTTGTTAAGTTTTCAGAAGTCTATGCACAATCTGTGTTTTGTTCCTTGTTTTACAAACACTGTGGGTGATGCATAAGGACTTTCACTTGGATGTATTATTTTGTTGTCTATGAGTTCATTTAAGATCTTCTTGTATTCATCTTTTAGCTGTTTTGGTACTCTTTGCACAGGTAATTTTATCAGTTTGCCTGTTGTTATGATTTTGTGAGTTTCTCTGACTGCTTTGCCCACACTGATTTTGCCAAAGTTGAATATTGTGCTGTGTTTTATTAGTAGTTGTTGTAGCATTTGCCTTTCATCTATTTGTAGGTGTTTGTAGCCTTATTCTTTTATTTCAGGTATTCATTCTTCCTCTTCAGCATTCATCCTCATGCCCTTTAGTTGGCTGTGAGGATTTGTTGCTCCAATGGCATTCATCCATGTGTCCTGTAGTCAACATTGTAGATTACTTACTCCATTGTTTTCTTCTAGGGGTTTCAAAATGCTCCTGATGTTTGTTGTGACATATTGTCCATAGATCCTTACTTTGGTGCAGTTAATGTTTATGTTTCTATTTGTTGCATTTAGTATCAGTATTCTTCCCTCTCCCTTTTTAATCAAGCATATGCTTGATGGCATCAAGATCAGTTTTGTATTTATCTCTGTTTGTTCATGAAGCATGATATCTGCTGTGATTTCTCATTGGGTTCTTATTGTATGCATTTTCCAGTGGTATGGTTGTAATTTTATGTCCTACAGTAGTTTGAATAGTATTTTTTTGGTTTTCTTCTTCTTCTTGTATTTTGATTTCTTCTTCTGGGACTTTTATTGTTTTGTCACCATAGTTGATAATGCATTTGTTCTTTGATAAGAAATCATTTCCTAGGATTATTTCATATGGTAGTATATTTTTGTGAGTATCAACAACTATTAGATCTTGTTTGAATGTGTTGTTGGCAATTCTTAATCAAGTTTTTTCTAGTGTTCCTTTTGTATCAATGTACTTGCCTGAGGTGTTGATTAATCTGGTGAGGGGTTTCTTCAGATTATTTCTTTCATATCCTAATCTTGTTGCACATTTGTTTGTTATTATAGATTTTACTGAATCTGTATCTATAGTTGCCTTTACCATCATGAAATTCATTACAATTGTGATTGTGCTTACATTTTTGATATCAGTTAGGATCAATAGTGGTGCTCAGTTTTTTGAGATGGCACTCCTAGTGGTTTTCTGATTCTTTGGTTGTTTCCTCTTCTTTGGTTTCTGAGGTTGTTTCATCTTTGGATTCAAAGAGATCATTGTCATTGTAGTAAGCATTACCATCTTCAATTATGTTTATTTGTTTTTTGCATTTGTCTTTATTGTGGCCTTTTAGGCTGCAGTTGAAGCAACGCATATTTTTTTCTTTTAATTTTTTCATTTGGCCATCATTGGTTTTGATTTTTATGGTTTTTTCACCTTTCTTGGTTTTGTTGGATCTGTTTGTCTTTTGTTGGGTTTGGTTTATTCCATGAGGCTTTTTCACTTATTCTTGAATTATTTTCTAACATGACCTGTATGTCTACTGCTTTCCATATCATTTTTTTGAGGCTGTTGTTGACATCACATTTAATTTTGAACTGTTGTTTGACCTTCTCTGGGAGGTCTTTCATAATGTGGGAGAAGAGGTCGTATTTTGAGAAGTATCCTCTCCTTGAGATAAGTATGAGGAGTCATTGCACTTTCAACATGTGATTGCATATGTCATCACACTTCTTCATTTTTGTTGAGTTTAAGATTAATCTATACTGAATTTTAAAGCTTTCATTTCGATAATACTTGAGGAAGTCTCTGGTGAATGCTTTGTAGTTTGTTTTTGTTTCTGGATCTAATATCAAGTAGTGTTGATATGCTGTTCTGGATTAATATAATGATTGTCTTCGCTGCTGCAGTGGTTTGGCTGACTTTGCATTGCTTCATGGTCAGCTCAAACAACTGTAGCCATTCTTCAAAGGTAGGGGAGTAGGAATCAATTTTTATTGTAAATGTTTTCAGCTGCACTTTGCAAGGTGTTGTTTCTTTGAAGTTGAGTTCAGAGAGTATTGTGTTTTTGAATTTTGGTTTCTTTGGTGTATCCAGTTTTATTTGATTTGTCACATGTTTGTTGACTACTTTGGTGAGCTCTTGGATCATTTGCTCCTTTTCATATTCCTCTTCTGGGTTTAGATTTTCTGGTTGGTTTGTTGTGTTTGGTTTGGATTGAGCACTCCTTTGTGGCACTGTCAATTGAATTTCATGATCTTCCACAATGAATATGTTGTGAGTTTGTATTCAGTTTTTCATGGTTTGATTTTCTTTGTTCTCCTGGGACAGTTTGTTTAGTCTTACTTTGTCCTTCAGATGATCAATCTCAAATTGTTGCATCTCATTCTCTTGTTTCAATTGGGTGTTTTCATTTTTGAGATCTGAGTACATTCTTTCCCATCTTGCATTTTCTTCCTTAATTTGTAAATTTGCATCCACTAGTATTTGTGTTAGCTTGTCGACTTGTACTTGGAACAGGCTCTGCTGTTCATTGAGGCATTTGCTCACATCCAATTTCAGCTCTAATATGGTTTGTCTTCTTTCATTTTCTATTTCTTCAAATCAGTTGTTAAGGAGTTGGATCTCTTCTCTGAGAGCTATTTCTGTATTTTTATTTCAACGGAAGGTGTTCAGTATTTTGAGGGAGTCATTTTGTTGCTCTATAGTGATTGTCTGCATTTCCACATCTGTTGTTGGATTGATCAGGGTAGACTGTGTTTGTGGCTTGGCGGCCTCTGGGGTTCCAGGGGATTCAATTGAGGTGTCTCACACTATGGGAACTGGTTTCTGCTTCTTTTTGTCACAGTTTCTGACATAGTGGTATTATCAAGCTGATGCGAGGGTTAATTTGTGGTGTATTTGCCTCTCTGCTTGTGTGAGACTCTTTTCTTCTGGTGGTAAAGAAGAAAAAAAAATTTGTGTAGGTAGGTGGCTTATCCTTTTCAAGTGGTCTTTGCTAGTGAACTGTTTCTTGGATAATGACAAAACTTTAGAAGTAAAAGAACTGAGTAGTAAGCACAAAACAACAATTCAGTAAATTCCATTGTAATGATTAGAAGTAATAAGTAACAATATCCAATGGTGGAGTGATAGAAAGGGAGTTAACAGTTAAGGTACTGCACTAGTCTCCAAGTTAGCATAGATAGAACAAATAAAACTCGAAACATTATTGAACTAGGTGTGTAAGTAAGTGGAAGAAATCCATCTTGACCACATTACTAGAAGCTTGCATCCTGTCATGGTCGCCATGTTACATCATCACCAAGGCTTAGGATGTGCATAATAACATTGTACAATTTAGATACAACTGCCTGCAGATTCCATCATGTGGGGTAATGAGCATCACTCTATCTTTTCTTTCACAATAGTACAATTATAGAGATATAACTTAATTAATACTCCAGAGTGAATGTAACCATTCATCATTAGTATTTAGGAAGCATCTTCAAAAGTAAAGGTCAAGAAAGAATGAGCTGGGCCCACTTGCCTGAAGCTGTATCTTAAAGACAGTTTGCAGGTTTCCAACAGTTTGATTCCATTCCATCCATCTGCATCCCTTGCTCCATCCGCTGCTACTCAGCTCAATCTCATTGAAAGAGTTTTGCTATGTGTGCCTTACTCATGGTGTAATAAATACCAGCCACTACTCGACTTAATACTCATTCTCAAATTGCATAGGNCTTAATGTGTGAATGTAATATATTCACAACTGGATACTAACTGCCACTACATGGTTAAAAGATAGCTAATATAAAATTAAGGCAGTTTTCTACATTTAAATAAAATAAATAGATATCACAACAGGCTGACATGTACCACTGACACAATACTAGCTGCAGACAAAATAAAAAGGCTTCTATAAACTACAGCAGCTCCTAACCTACATATAATTAAAATAAAAATAATATGGTCAACAATTTGGATCTAAAATTATTCCTAACATGTGAATTTATGTATTGATCTACAAAGTGGAAAATGAAACTCCAAATTTCTAAACCAAAAACAAAATGCTTTCATTGCTATACACAGCTTTGCAATGCTAAAAGTGTTAACATTCACATTTTTCTTCAGTCAATTAGTAATTTTTGATAATCACAAATGAATACATAGTGCCATTTCAAAAATGAATCAATTAAATGTCATGAAACTCAATAAAGATTTTTAATTATGAAAAGATTAACAAATTTTCATAAAAAATACATTTACACAAAAATGATTAAATTTATTGATTTTCGAAACATTGCAGTTATGGCAAAACTCTTATTGAAAGGAGATCCACATAATTCTCGTTCTTAATGGTGTTTTCAAACCAATAAGGACCAAGAATTTTTTTCTGATTCATTATGAAAATTGCAGTTACTTTTGCACTGTGGCTTGGTGACATAAGCATTAGGGTTTCTTTGGCCCAAAATGGAATTCTGATTATTGACATAACTGTCAAGGTGGAAATGGGCTTCATCACTGAAGAAGCAATTGTCCAGGAAATTGTCATCATGGTCAATGATGTTCATCATCCAGCTTGAAAGGCAATTCTTTGACTGCATGCTGCTTCAGATAACTCTTGCAAAATGCAGATTTTATGCAGATAAAACTTCAATACTTGCACACTATTCTTCTAACAGTCGAGTAGGGAATGTTTACTTCTTGGCTGACTCAGCAAATGAAATTTTCTGGCTTAGATTCAAATGCACCATCAACAGTTTCAACATTGTGTTGACTGGTGCAAGGCCTACCAGATCTGGGTAGATCAGCAACAGAACCAGTTTGCGGAAATCTGGATATCAGTGACTTGATGGCATTGCTTGATGGTGCAATTTGATTTTTTCCATATTCATTATGAAAAGCACGTTGAACAGCCACATTAGAATATCCAAGCTTAAAGTAATGCAAAACAATAAAAACACGCTGATCAGTTGATAATCGCGCCATCTGAATTCACTTGCACAAATACTGACAGGCAGAAATCGCTTACTCATATAAGTGTGTATGTAATGCAAATGCAGTAAATGTTGGTAGCATTATTTCATAACTGCATAAAATGCTAATACATTGTTGATGTTTTCCTTCTATCTTTATTGGGTCATCTGTCCTGAATAAAAATTTATGCTGGATATAAATGTGTATGTTACTTTAGAATCACCATGTACATAGAGAAAGAGCTATCCTCAAACCAACGAATGCTGAGGGTGTGTGTAGCATAATCCTATTTATTTGAAAATCTCTCAGAAAAACAAGAAAAAGAATTAGAAAATTAATACATATACTAATCAATTTTAATCAGTTATATGAGCAAGTACATGTTGCCTAACTGTTTGACAAAAAATTAAGGTGAATCTCTTTTCATTGATTTTAGTTTATGGGAAAGGACAATATACGTGGTTTATGCAAAATTAAAACGCGACAGGTACTAGTTTTAATTAAACATGTTTGTAAAAATTATAGCATAAATAGTGATGAAAAAATATAATAGGTTGATGAAATAAATTCTTTGGAACTACATTTATCTTTATTTTGTTTTATGGTTTGATTTATTAATTACAATGCCAAGCTAAGCATTTTATACAAAGTAGCAGTCAGGATACCATGGTGAGAATGACTATTTAGGTTTGAATCCCTGACCTTAAAATGCATTTAGGCTATGAACAGGTGTAAGGTTTTTCCTCTACCATGCTTAGCATGCTATTGATTTCAACTTGTTTTACATGTAGTAACAAATTCAATGAAGGCTGAGTAGCCACCATAGGATTAACTTTACTATTTTAGATCCAAATTAATGACTATGAGTGATCAATAATAGACTGTGGTATATTTTATTGAATTATTAAATTTAATTAATTAATTTTGTTTATTTGTTAGTTATATTTTAACCATTAATTTGATTAATGTTATCACCATTTTTATTCCATAACTTACAGCTAGTGCCAATTACAATTCCTTTATTTCTCATGTGATTGCAACACACTCAATGTATTGCATGCTTTACAAAAAGTGGTAGAGTTAAGTCAAGTTGTGACGTCATCTTAAGTCACCACACTAAGTTGGGCACACACAATATATCTTTGCATATATCTTTGCCATGCAATTGGTGAAACATTGGATACTGGATTTGGCGTTGGCAGATGCCCATCAAAATGGATTGCAGTGGGTGTCGCCTAAATAGATAAGATAAGATAAGATATTCTTTATTCAGATAATATTTTCAATTACAAAACTGGTTATTATCTGAATAGCGTCAAGAATGATAACAAATAACTATATTTACAAAAAAAATAGGACTACAAAATCTGTTCTGTTCAGGCTATGGAAATTAATTGCGCGTTATTGTATAATCTTTATTGTAAAATTTGAATCCTAACCATGATTTACCCAAAATGAATTTTTCCTTCAACATAAATGCTTTTAATTTTCTTTTAAACGTAATTGCACTCTTAATCATTTTAATTTCACTTGGTAATCGATTCCAATTGCGAATTGCAACATTAATAAAAGACTGTTGCTTGATTTTTTTACGAAATTTAATGCTAGTATAATGATTAGTTCTTATATTGCGCTTATGAAAAAAGTTTGGAAATGATATTGAATTATAAGGAGGTAATTGATTTGTTATTTTAAAAAACTTTATCAAAATATTAAAAATAAAGAGTTGATTTGGAAACAGCAAAGATGACAAAATGTAATTTCTTGTTTTGGAGCAGTTTTTCTGACAAACATTCAATGCCCATTTTAATTGTATTGTAAGTTTTTTTACTAATGATTCATTTAAGCTTGAAAAAAGTGTATTTGCATAATTAAGATGACTCATTACTAGAGCATGAAATAATTGAATCATAATGGCAGAGGGTAAATGTTCAGCTACGTGTGATAA
>CABFPE010000179.1:69031-86784 GCA_900660155.1 Hofstenia miamia | reverse complement strand
TTAATGCTGAAACTACATTCGATTCCTAAAAATATATGCAATTTAAGCACATATTTACCATGTACAAATATATATTCACAAATATGGCTCTAACAATGTTACTATATTTTATTATAGGGAGCAAGAACAACAATGCCATGGGCTAACAAATCGCTAAATAACTTTTAAACTGAATAAATTTTTTTGCATCTAATAAATTCGAAATGTTTTAATAAGTTTTATTAATAAATTGTTTTCTCTTATGAAAACCCGAAACATGTATTATTATATCATAGTTTCCCGCGTCTTTATGATTAATGTTCGCATACTGCAATTACAAAGATACCATCAATTTTCAAAATTTTGAACAATATTTGTGTACAATTAAAGAATGAAATCGTGAAATTATTTACTGATAAACAAATTAACAAAATAGTAAAATGTACTTTTCCCTTCTCAAAATTAATATTACAAGATAAGCCTCACATAAATGAACGACGCGATTTTCGCGCGAATTAACCGCGATTAATGCCGTTTTCATAATCCCACGTAACAGGGCGCAAAGTGCCGCGAAAATTATGCAATCAGGGGCCGTTTTGCAGTGAAACTTGCAGAGGCAACGGCCAAACGTCATTTCTTAGACTTGATTGTAGCAAAACCGGTCCATGTCTGACTTTAATGAGAGCTCTAGTTCAGAGAACACCAATTCCGAACCCGGCAATGTTCCTACGCGCATTTCATCACCCCAACTATCCTGTTTGCAGTTGGAAAAGCTCAAAGATGGACACACGTCCTTCGTGACAGCTGCAGATCGTGTACGGAAATTTGGAAACCCAGATTTTTACGTTGATAGGGCAGTTCTTTTTTGCAGATCTTGCAATAAAAAACTCGATCATAGCAAAAAATCATCCCCGAAACGGTACCTTAACGGCGAAAACCACTCAACCATGGGTGAAAAGACCATCAAAACAATTTTTCCTGTCCATTTGAAGTCTATAGACCTTGTCCAGGCTTTCATGCGAGTATTTACTAGAGCAAACATTCCTTTCAATGTCATCAATAATCCTGTAATACGGCGCTTTCTTGTGAAATTTCTGATCAGTGGTAGTGCTATCCCTAAAAGCAACGGCCATAGCGTATTCCTGGAGGATCTTTTCATCATCTGGATGCACAAACTGAAGGGAATACTTACGGACAAATGTGTGCAAATTATGATGGACGAAACATTCTACAGGGAGGACAGATATTTCGCCCCATATGTATGAAATCGCGAGGATGTATTGCGTCTTGTTGCCTTTGTCGGCCTCAATTGAAAAAAGCTACAGCAATAACAACAATTACATGTTACAAAAACATCTATTCCCCTTTAAAATTTTAATGTTAAAATTCTTCTGGTTTCGATAGTCACAAAGGAAGAAATTAAGTTCATATTGTAAGAAATATTATCTTCAGTGTTTGAGTATGAAATTCGCAATATTTATACATTAGTGAGAAAATTAAATATTGAATTACAGTAATAATAAGAGTCAAAGCAAATTTATTACTGAGAAAAACAAGTAAAAAACTACAAACTACCTGCTGCATGCAGTTACAAAATGATAATAAAATATATATTTCATAAATATGTATGCGAGTGCGTATGTGATATCCAAAATTTTCAAAAGAGTGTAATGTGTTATTGTTGTTAAGAATGCATTGTCTATTAAAGAAAAATGTGCGCAGTTTTTTTCTGGATTTCTTGCAATTTATTTCGACTTTAATTTCATAATATAGGCTATTCTATTTTTTGTTGCTGTGTGGTGAAAACTATTAAAGTTTTTGATTAAGCATAAAAACTTTTGAGAATACTAATAATAATAACAATAATAATAATAATATTGGCTAGAAGCCAATGGAGTTTCACGGAAATAAGCTGAGTTTCTAGAGAGGGAGATAGGAAAGTGGCAGACTGAGATAGATGGGCACAGGTTGAGGTTTAGGCGAGGTATATTCCAGGGAGACAGCTTAGCACCACTACTGTTTGTAGTTATCTTAATCCCTATCACAGAAAGGTTAAAGGAGACAGGCATAGGGTATAAGATGGAGAAGTATGGTAGAGCAGTGAACCTGTGGTACATAGACGACCTGAAGATGCATGCTAGTTCAAGGAAGATGTTGCAGAAGCAAGTGGAAACATTAAAGAATGCAAGCAGAGATTCAGAGTTAGAATTTGGATTAGGAAAGTGTGCGGCAGTGACAATGAGTAGAGGTAAGTGCATGGATGGGGATGGTTTAAGAACGAGCAGTGGGGATAAGATTGAAGAAGTCAAAGAGGGCTACTAGTACTTAGGAGTGATAGAGAGGGACAGAACAGATCATGAGGAAATTAAGATGAGGCTAAGAAAAGAATACAAGAGGAGAGTAAGGAAGTTTCTACAGAAGTCTGCATTGAATGGGCAGAATAGTATAAAAGCAATTAATACATGGGCAATACCGGTGTTGAGATATTCGGCAGGAATAGTTAAGTGGAAAAAGAATGAACTTATGGAGCTAGACAGGGAGACAAGGAAGATCTAGCACCAGAGAGAGCATTCAACTTAAATTGAGATGTTAATAGATTGTACATCGCAAGGCATAAAGGAAGGAAAATACTCCTAAGTGTGGAGGAAACTGTAGAAGCAGAAGCACTAGGGCTAAAAGAATACGTAGAAGTACAACCTAGAGGGTCACTACTGGAGGTCACTAAGAAGTTAAGGAAGATAAGAACTGAGAGTGAAGGAAAAACAGCATAACAGAGTAGGATGGAATGAGAGAGTTAAACAAGGTATAGGGAGAAGGCAATGCATGGAGAATACTGAAGAAACACAGAAAAGTGTGACAGAGAAGAAAGAAACAAGTGGTAAAGAAGGAAGGACTAAAAAGAGAAACAGAAGCACTGATAATGGAAGCACAGGAGCAAGCAATAAGAACAAACTGGGTTCAGAAGCATATAGACAGAAGAGTAGAAGTAAGTGATAAGTGTAGGCTATGTAAGAGTCGGAGACAGTAGATCATCTGATAGTAGGGTGTGAGATGTTGGCGCAGAATGAGTATAGGCTCAGGCATGACAAGGTGGGACGAATGGTACACTGGAGCTTGAGCAGGCAGCACGGGTTAGAAGCAGGAGACAAGTGGTATGAGCACAAGCCGCAGGGAGCCATAGAGAAGGGGGAGGTTAAGATACTGTAGGACTTCAACATCCAGACAAGCAAGGTAATAGAAGCATAGAGACCAGACATAGTAGTAGTAGACAAAGAGAAAAGATTGGGAAAAGTGATAGAAATAGCAGTACCAAAGGACAGAAACGTAGAAAGCAAGGAGAAAGAGAAGATAGACAAGTATATGGAGTTGGCAGAGGAAATAGAAAGACTGTGGAATTTAAAGAAAGTTAAAGTAGTCCCCGTATTAGTAGAAGCACTAGGAGCAATGAGTAAGAAGCATAAGAGATACTTGGAGGAGTTGGGAGTACCAAAGTGGGGAGGAGCAGTAGCACAGAAGGCAGCATTGTTAGGAACAGCTAGAGTCCTGAGGAAAGCTCTCAGATTCCCTGGGAACTGGTGAGTTCCCCGAGCTGTGATGGATACCAGCATGAAGATGTGAGAAGAAATGAAATAATAATATGAGTCAAGCAAATTTATTGCTTAGTAAAATAAACAAACAAACAAATACTACAAACTACTATACATGTATATTTACAAATTTAAAAATATGCACACTTACTTGAAGGGCGTAAACTTCAAATGTCATGAAATCTGTCCATGCGAATAATTTGTTGATATTCCTAATAGTGATTGTTTGGATAACAAATTTCTTTTAATTTATCTTTTGATAAAAATTTTGTTTCTGGACGATTAATACTAATTTGCAAATTGTGGTTTCTATCACTGGTTTTGATGTAATTGCTTAGAAAGTGCATAGATTTTGAATTGTGTACATACGTGTGTATCATACAAAGCTTTTAATATTCAATAAAGTACAATGGTTCAAGAAGTTCAGTATAAAAGTGCTCACTGATTTATGCTTATCAATATAATTCATAGTTCTTATTGCTTAGCAATTGAATAATTTTGCTAGTGATGATTGATTATTTGATGTGATATTTTGGAATAAAAAGCAACAATAGTTAAAGTTACTTAGCACAAAAGAGTTTGTGATTGAAAGGACTGCCCTACATTGCGCAAATGATATAAATATTTAATACCAGAGGCCATGAAAAAATTCAGTAAAACGTAAATCTCCATCAATTACTACACCAAGATAATTAATAGAAGTGCTTTGCTTAATTTCATTATCTCCCACTTTAATTTTGATATTAGAATTTTTTGGTATTGCTTTGGTGTGAAAATAATAAATTGTGTTTTATCAGGATTAACTTTTAACTTGTTTCTATTAAAATACCTAATAAGTTTTTCAATATCTTTTATTAAATGCTTGGTTGCGTCAGATGGATGTTTTGCTTCTCTCATTATACATGTATCATCCGCATATTGATAGATCGTTCCGTTTTTTAAAGCATTCGATATATCATTGACATACAGTGAGAATAAAACAGGCCCTAATACTGTTCCTTGAGGAACACCTAGATTAGTAGTAATATAATCAGAATAAGTGTTGTTAATTTTTACCCGTTGTCTTCGCCCAATCAATAAAAATTGTTCTTCAGGAAATCTTCAAGACTTCTTCCGAAGACTAAACTTAGTCTTCAGGAACTCTTCAGGTCTTCTTGTAGTTTCTTCAGATGTTCTTCAGAGGGTGTTATTGAAACACCACTTTGTACTCTTCTAAGGAGCCTTGAAGAACTCCTGAAGACATCACTAAGACTTCTTTAAGTAAAAAAATAATTTCAGTTATTCCAAAAATAAAAAATCAAATAGCATAGCAATAAAATTAAGCATTTGCCAATTGATGGCAATTTCAGGCAAAATAATTCATGCATGTATTAAGCACAAAACCAAAACCGCTAATATTATGCACTAAGGAAAATGCAAATATGTAATATAAACATATATTATAATATAAAGACCCCGTAGAATTGCATATATATATATATATTATGCAAAAGTTTCATAACAAGTTTATTAGATTTTTTTATGCAAAGCCTTTCTTAGACGATCACCACAATGTTGAAAAAACTTCTGCATTTTGAGATCCACAAGTTTTCATTTTTGACATTGCGAGTCTCTTCTAAAAAGGGGAGTGATGAATGGGTTAAAAAGTGTAACGCAAAGCTTCAAATATATTTTGTATTTGCACATGATACATGAAATTCATCAAAGGTGCGATATAAATGAAATATGATAATTAAAAATATTAATTAATTAGTCATGCACACTTCAAATCCTTTACAGAGTTTGCAATTTTCATATAATGTGTCTTAAATTGCTGTCAGTTGATTCTCATCTCTCTTATGCCCAACTTTGATTGTATCTTATTATTATTAATTCTATTATTTACTTCGTGACATTTTCCGACAATTCGCTTTCATTTAAAAGTCACTACATAGTAAAGAAATTTTATGTTTTCTCCTATTACATGATATTTGCACTGACTGCAACAAACTTTTGCAGACATAAAATAAGGTCTGGCTTTCATAAATTTAATGCTAAACATGAGAAATACCTTAACTAGAACTTTATTCTGTGTGCTCATTCAAAAGCCTACGCTATGGATGTCATTTGTGCTCAGTGCACTGATCTAGTTTTGCAAATAGTGTTAAAGAATAAATGTTATATTTGCATCATATATCCTCTAGTCCAACTTTAGCACCACAAAATTTGTATTACTACTGTAAATAGAATCAATGTATTCTATATAGCGCTTGTTCTTAGTAAGTATTTATCTTTTATCACAGAAGCTACGGAGATTATTTGGAATGAATTCTTATTGTTCTTCCCAGACCAGGAGAAATGTTGTGCAACATTATCAGATAACAATAATCACATTGAGCGATAGACAAAATCACCAACATCTGTCCCACCTAGCCCATTTACACTTTCAATTTAAAGTTTTCAACTGATAAAAATTGAAAAATAACGCACAAATTCAGCACAAACATTGGGAAATATAAAAAAATTAAAATCGCCACTTACCAAATAATTTTTAAAATGAACGTTTTCTGTAATGGTTTCACACAGAACATTGAACTCACTCAAATCCTTTCCAGGGTATGATGGAAAATTTTTACCCTCATGAGGTACAAATGATTTCTCAGTATTTCGCAATAAGATATCAACCTTAAAGTTCAGGCACTTTATTTCTTCCCGCAATAAACCAATTCTATATATTGCTTGCACCAATAAATCATGATCAGTAGCTAAACAAAATTTCAATAATAATTTAAAAAATACACAATTAAAATTTTTCACGTGAGGTGTAGCTAAAGTGCAGGATCGCGAAGAGCTTGCAGATGTTTCAGCAATATAATTTTCTTTGATTGCCCTAATAATACGGTCACATAAGAATAATGTAAATTAAATAAACCTAGCAGAACTTTTTGCGTATGTTATTGCATTTCTCATCGATTTTTACCCCATATTAATATATATTTTCTCCGAGGTCACCCTATTCTAAACGTTCATCTAAATCCAAACACAAACCGCTATTATAAGTACATTTTAAAGCAAAATATACTTGTAAGTTAAATAGAATTACTAATAATAAATCGAAAATGAAAAAGATGTATAAACAATTTGTGTGAAAATAATACTGTGGCTATTTGCCACAATGAATGTGTTAACCAATCAAGTTTAAATTGTAACCCGAAAACATTTTTTTGTTACATGTGCAAGTATCAAAATTGTTAATGCCGGAAAATGTTTCACTTATATTGCAACTTTTGGTAGTATTAACTTTGTTTTCAAATTCAAATGGTTATCTATTTGCTACTAGATTTCATAGACCATTTAAAATAATACAAGTGTTTGTATTTGTAACAAATGTATATTTCATTTTGCACTAATTCCTTAATTAATCTAGTAGTTTTGCTTAAAATCATTGTTAATGCAATCAATTATGACTTGAATTTCCATATTTCATTCTATTTTTTATCTATCTGCAAATAAATCTACTAATAACCTCAATTACAATGTTCTTAGTTCTCACGATAGATGGCATTCTACACTTTTTCAAAAATATCATTAAAAATGCCTTCATAAATATAAATTAAACATTAGACTGTAAATCAATATGCTATCATCGTTTCTTTGGATTTTGGAAACAAGTGTGCTTAGCAGCTTAAAACATAATTGCAGTTGAATTTTTGAACATGTTCTTCAGGGACTCTTCAAGAACATGACAACTGCCATTTACCTTCTTCAGAAGTTCTTCTAGGGTAGGAAGAACTTGAAGAATATTTGAAGAGCATTTGCCAAGCTCTTAAAACTTCGCATTTTTGATTTTTAGCACTTTTACTAAAATCTTGATTTTCTAATTTGCTTTCTAAAATATTAAAATTCATTGAATTAAAAGCTTTACTAAGATGTCGACAAATTGTTATTTAGATTTGATTAAAATTTTTCTGTAATAGATAATATTGCGTCGGTTGTACTATACTTAGACCTAAATCCAAATTGGTTATCTGATAGAATACTATTGCCATTGAGAAAAGCGTGAATTTGCTTAGCTAAGAGCTTCTCAAAGATTTTAGCAAAGGGATGTGTAATACTGATGGGTCGATAATTGTTTGGGTTGGAAGGATCTCCTTTTTCTTAAACAGATGAGATATCAGAATTTTTTAAGATAGTAGGGAAGTTATTCTCGATAATGCCTTGATTAAATGCTACAAGAAAATATTGTCCAAAAATGTGAATAATTTTTAATTACACAGTATGGCAAATGCTATGGCCACACGATTTATTACTATCAAGATTTTTTTCCGCTTGTTTCAAATCATAGTATGATAATAAGCTAAAAGTAAATTCAGAATTTACATTGTTCAAAATTTTTATTGGTTGACTATTGTTAGTTTTACGCTCAAAGTTAAATTTACCCATTTTTTCAAAAGTTTTGTTGAGAATAATCGCAATAACTTTCTTATTCTTATATATCATATTATCGTACTTAATTTCTTCGACGTTCACAGATAAACCTTTAGTTTTTCCAATACTTTTATTCAAAAAATAATTCCATTTCTGGCTAGATTTATCCAGCTGTTGGAAGTATAGTCTAGCCTTAGACTCAAAAGCGGATTTGCGGTATTTTGTGATTAATTTATTAGCATTATCATAGTCTGTCCAATTAATCTAAATTGGGTCGGATTTTGTAATCACAAATAGCCGATTCTTGATTATTCGAATTCAACTTGTAATTACTAATATAGACGCAAACATTATGATCACTGAATGATTCAAATATAAAACTTCTATATTTATTAGAACTATCAGTTATAAAATAGTCAAGTAGGTTGGAATGCCTAGTCTAAATGGTATTATTAACTAGTTTTAAATCGAAAATATTCCTGAGCATATTTAATTAAAATAATTGTTAAATTTAGCCTAAATTAAAATCTTAAAATATTAAGAAAAAGAATAGATATTAGCCCTGTGTTTTATATACATTGAATAAGTATAGAGTAATATGTAAAAAGAAATTCCAATTAACAAAAGTTTAATAAACAAATAACAAAGTACATGTGCTACCTTGTATATATATATAT
This sequence comes from Hofstenia miamia, assembly GCA_900660155.1. Lineage (NCBI taxonomy): Eukaryota > Metazoa > Xenacoelomorpha > Acoela > Hofsteniidae > Hofstenia > Hofstenia miamia. The sequence continues at coordinate 78,134 of CABFPE010000179.1, read as the reverse complement.
ATATATATATATATATATATATATATACATGCCAATAGTTTTATAATTAAATTATTGAAAGAATGACAAAATCGACAAATTCAATAAGGCAATGGTGATAAATTTCACCTTTAACAGCTGTAAATTAACGATTTTCAAAGATATTTAGAATTAAATATGAATTCAATTTAATTCAAAGCGGTTATATTTCTATTGTTGAGATTGACCTATAGCCCAACTCACGACACTTCTCTAAAAAGCATTTGAATCACTATCGCAGAATTTGAACGTAAATTATATCTATACTTTCTTTTTCTGGATCGTATGTGAATCATAAGTAACTTTGTCCAGTTAGTAAAAAATTATAATTTTTTCAAAAAAATTGAATTTTGTCAAAATTATATTTGAATTTCTTCGGGAATGCTCTAAAATTTCAAAATGGCATATAAAGTATTTTAAGGTGACAGAATTTGTATTTTGGGCGCATGTTTTCTCAAGAAAACCGATGCATTGACCATATATAATTATTCACTACAATGTAATTATAACACTTCAATAGCTATTTATTCGTTTGTTTGTGCACATTGATGTTCTATACATGATATATACAATATATACAAATATAGATACAAAATGTACAAACTACAAACTAAGCTACAAAATAATAAATTTAAAACAATTAAAAAACAACACTATTTACAAATTAAAAGATTTGCTGTATTTAATACTTCGCCATACATTTAATTTTTTAGATGATCCCAGTAAATACTGTCCAGCAAGGAGATTTTGATTCAACAAGCGCACAGAGTTTATTATAATTTAAATTTCAATATATGTGGATATTTATTATGGTGTGAAATTTTCTAGAACTTCCTTATATTTGACAGAAAAACCATAAATGAACCAACACCAAAAAGGAGTGCTGATTTGGATTTACAATTATGACTAAATCTAGATTTTTATGAAGTTGCTAAGGAGGAGCCATCATTACAAATACGAAAACTCGTAACATCTTTTCTAAAGAGATATTTAATAGGCTTGTTCCAGTCACATTTAGCAAAGAGTTATGACAAGGGTGTTCTATGAATCAATGAAGTCAAAAAGTTTTTTTCATTAGATGTGAAAAATGCGAATTTTCCAAATATTTTTTTCGCTTGTAAGGTCAAATATGTGTAATAATTTTGTTCAGTTAAAATACTCTTAAAATTGACCTTACTGGGCCGTTGCAATCAAAACTGCTGATTAGTATGGTGTATGGTACAACGGACTATTATATGTATATATATATATATATATATATATATATATATATATGTATATATGTGTATATATATATGATTGATTTATAATCGTAAAATAAATTTTGTGAATCTTGCTGATAGGCTTTCTGTTTTGCATTAAATTTCTTAACTTTAGACAGCATGAAAATTTGATGCCTTTTAAATGCTCAAATTGGTCAGAAATGATCTCCTTTAAAAAACTTGTGCAGAATGAAATACAAGCATAATATGAAAGATGCTTATATTCTAGTCAAATTCCAATTATACGCAGCCATTGAAAATTCATTTACATTGTTTTCGCAAATGAAAATTCCAGTTTCACGATTCGTCTGGTGCAAACGCACAAGTTATTTGGAGCTTATTTTGTATTGAATCATTCCACATAACCTATGTTTTTCTAAATGTGGTCTAAGTCGTTCATTCCCTGGAGAAATACCGCAATCATTTGTAGGGTTGTATCGAGATGCATTTTTTGGATATGCATCTGTCATTTGATTCACAAAATTGCTTTCTTCTTCAACAAAAAACTTGGAGCTATATAATTCTGGAAAATTTGAAAATTCTTTGACTACAGAATTACTTTGCCTCACCATACCTACCGCAGTTCGCTTTTTACCCTAGAAATAGGTATAACTAAGACTACTTACCCTATAATTGTCAAAAAAATGTAAGGGAAGAGTCTTAAAGCGTGTTCACCAAGCTGGTCTGGGCTACGATATGGGCACGATAAAAGTATAATATCTGCATGAATAATTCTTGTTATTCAATCCCTCAACAATCAAACCCTAATTCAGTTTTTGCAAAAACAGACTAGAGCGAGCTTTCCATGGCATAAAACTGTTTATCAAATTTTAAGAAAAAGGAAAAGACATAGCTTTAATATTTTCAAGACATCTTTCAAAAACATTTCTGATAGGCATAAATATTTTACAAATTTTCACAAAGCTTATTGATTTTTGTTAAACTAGAAATTTCCTTGAAATGATCTTGGTTTGTGTCATCAATAAAAAACACAATGAAAAGTCCCTTCATCAAAAGAATAGCTCACTCAAAAAACATGTCTTCATATAGAGGAAAGATGTGGATGCTTCAAATTAAGCTTTTAGAAATTGATTTCCACTGATCACAAACTTCTATCACAATTGTTTATCTTGTTCCAAATACTTGTCAGAAATGGTTTCCTTCCATTACCAGGCATCCATATTCAGAATCAATATATACAAAGACATCGGCAGCAACTCCTGATTCGGCTGCACGAAAAGGCCGTATTCGTGGGCTGGTACGGACTTGGGACAAAATTTTCGGCCCATGTCCATTTCTGCATATAATATGTGCTGAACATAGCACCCATTAGGATTATTATTCAGATCAGAACACCTTAGGCATTTAAGGTTTGTACACCACCATCATGCTATCAAAAACTTTGCTGAAATTAACTTTTTGCCAAATTCATTTCACTGGATGACACATTGTTTGCAATTAATATGCGATCAAAGAATGCCTCTTTCAACTTCTTTGATAAAATACTTAGTTCTATCTTGCTATAATTTAGTATTATCATGTAAAATTTAATTTATTTTTCAACATAATAGCCCTTATCGCATATTAAATTGCCATCACCTTTCTTCAGGAGCAAAAATCCAATTCAGAGTCACTTGCCTTGCTCAATTATTTACCAATATAACCGTGATGTGTGTTCAGCAACATTTACAAACTAGGATTAAAGAACACCTTAAATCCCATTTACAACCTGAAATTTATTGCCATTACCGTCGGCCAAAGAAAAAAATTTTATTACAATAACTAAGACTACTTACCCTATAATTGCTAAGCACTTAAATAAAACACTTCAATAGGGTTAGGGACTTTTTGAAAGACTTAAATATTTTAAAAATAGTATTTCCAATTGGGCGCCAACAACCAGAGAAAGCAGTAACCTTACTGAACTTTGCCGTTCTTATTGTAACATGAAAATCTATTGATAATATTATTGACTCCTTGTTTAGTTGAACAGATTCATTTAGATCACTGACAGGCTAAAATAAAAATTGATTGTATTAATCTTTGATCAATAAAGAAAGCATTTCATTAAGTTACACACAATTTTGAACTATTGTAAGAATACCGCTTAAAATGAAATTGTGGTTTCACACTTAATATAAGTACAAGTAATTCGATGAAAAAAACAGCAACCTTTATATTTGACCAACAATTTTCTAGCTTTTAAAATGTTTCTTGAAGTAAAATTATTTCACCATCATTGCTCATACATTTAAAATAATTTAAAAGTAAGAGTGCATTCTAGATGTAAAAGTTAGGTTAGAAGAAAATAAGGTGGTTTGAGATTGATTTGAACATTATTTACTGCGCCATCAACGTTTACCTAATAGCATACTAAAATAACTAAAAACTTTTTTCATAGCAAACGTGAATAAAGCGTTGATTGGGCAGAGGACAATGCTCAAATAGACTTCGGACACCTTTTATTTTCCTCTATGCTATCAAGAACTTGCCTTTGAATTTATCTCAAAATAATTTTATGAAATATCTATTATTTAAAATAAATTTAAAACCATGTTCTAGATGTAGAAGTTAATTAGAAACCAATAAACTATCTGAGCATACAATCAAACAAAAAGGTTTTGGGAGTAACCTAGTTTATGTTGATTCAAAAACATTTTTGGCAACTTATTCCAATGTTTGCTGGTAATGGACATGAATTAATTTTTCCAATAGTTATTATTCTGTTTGATGCTGTTAATGCATGTACTTCCTCGTTTGTGATATGAAAAGCAATGATTTAAAAACTGGAGGGATGTTGACCTTTTGTGTATATTTTGTCTATCTCTGCTCCCAAATACGTGACTGTTTCATTTTGTGGAATAGGTTGACCTACATTCGATTGTTGTAGCGTCAAATTTTCCGATATTCCTTTAAGTGCTATTGGGGAAAATATAATATACCTTCATTCATGGTCAGTCTACATTGTAAAAAAAAGTTTCTCAGTCTGTTGATGTTGTGTTCTACTACATTAGTGGATATTATATGGCTTCTATGCCTACTAATCAAGTACACATCATCTGAATAATTTTAAGTGCATGTCCGTTGTATAATTTGCGATATCATTGATATATAAAGAAAATAAGATTGTCCCCAATATTGTATCCTGTGGGACTTCATTTTTAGTTTTAATATTGCTTGAGAAAAAATTGACTATGCGGACTTTTAAATCTTCTAGATTTAGCATAGAATTATTAGTTTAAAATTTTAATCTAGGATCAGAAAAATTTTCAAATTCTAGTGGCATATAGATCGGTTATTGTGAAGAAATTACTACTTTATAAGAATCAAATGCAATTTATTGCATTACACCCAATAGTACAAAAATTGTTAAGCACTACAAACTAAATAAAAATATATGAAAAATATATATATATATATATATATATATATTATATATATATATATATATATATATATATTATGTATATATATGTATATTTAAGTAAATATATTATTTACATAATATATATATATATATATATAATACCTGAATGTGGTTATATAAAGTCTGAAATTTGAGTAATGTATTTCCATCTCGTAGGACATGTGGTTTGTAGCAATAGCGTTTTAATATAATAATTTTTTTATATACAGTAGCAATAAAATTTTTCACCAAGCTGTATTCAGTGGTGTATTAATTGGTAAAGTGTCTCCAGCATCACTATAATTTATATTATTACATTTCAATCAGCAGTTTAGTTATTTTCACAAACACTTGGTATCCCACGTTTATATATCTGCATTATCAGTTTAACTCAAATGTCATAACTCTTAGACTATTTTGTTCCTTTGAATTTGTTTATCAAATGTGAAAACCTTAAAAAATTCAATTGCACTTTTTCAATAACTTCAGAAACTTGACCAATCAAATGGGTAAATTCAAATCCATAGGTTCCGCATTTCTATTCTGTTTATAGTGGAAGCCTGACCTAATTTGACAGGATCATATAAATGTGTTTTGAAAACAGTTTTTTGAACTGCACAGAAGTTTGAATATTTTGCTTATATCTGCCATTAATATGAATAAGTACATTGCACTGAAATTGTTTCATGCCAATCGCTACACTGGCTATATACTGCCTTTCATGTCTACTAGATACATTGTTGTTCCACAACACAAAAGTTAGCCTCTTAAGACGATTGTTTCTTGTGAATTTGCCATTTGCTTCAAAAAAAAATTAAGCAAAGCAAAATGGTGAACTTAGGTATTCTGTATCTCCAACTACCTCATGACAAAGATGTCTTAAGATGGAAATCACTCAAATAATAGCATAAACTTACAAATCATTCTTAAATTAACAGATGCCTGAGTGTGTGATATGATTTCAATGTGCCTGGTGACATACTTGAAAATATCCTATATACATAATATTGGGTGAAAATACATAATTAAATCTTTGCTTTACACATCAGATATAGTAAATATTGAGGGGAGTCAATTTACGTTAATCCGCGTTTGATCTTCTAAATCCGATATATCCTTCTGTATTTACTTTAACCAGTCAATATCATTCCGCTTGCTACTGAAAGAGACACAGAAAGCATTTTCTAAATGCCGGTATTACTTCATTAAACTATAAATGAACAGATAAACATTGAAATCGCGATTAATGATTGATTTCACTTTAAAATGTCTCTAATGGTAATTTTACGATCTTAAAATGTCTGTTAATATTTTGTATAATATATAACACTGAATATTTAAAATTTTAAAGATTTTACTTATATTTTGCTTAAACCTAATTTTTCTCTATGGTTTTAAAGCTGCATTTAGAGAATTTTTGGTTACTTTCACAAATACATATTCTTTTTTCAATTCAACCTTGATTTATTATTGAATTTAAGCACATTTAAACATCAAGCCTCAATTTATGTGAGATCAACTCTACTTCTCCAACTGACCTCATTTTAATGATATTCCAAGTTCTAAGATGAAAAATTGTCATATTGTTAGTTGTTTGAAATTTAGCTCGTATATATATATATATATATATATATATATATATATATATATTATCTTAGCAAAATTTCAAATCTTCTGATAACAGAGATATTACAGATTCACAATTCATACCATTTCAATGTGTGACCTTTGAAATTTTGGACTCTAATATGGTTTGGATTTATGTGCAAACAGCTGACTTGTAAATACACAGAATTTGAAATATAAAATTGACACATTTGAATGACATTTTTCTTTCATAAGGTGACCTAGATTTTAGTTTTTTTCACGTTGGTCCTCTAATGCAAGCTTAGCCAATTATCTGATGCCCTTAGTGAACTCAAACGCATATCTTTACACCATTTTGGCTAATATAGGTTTGCATAGAGTTTTGAAAACTCTGGTTGAAAAGTGATGCAAGCAGGATTGCTGAAGGGCTTGAGTATCGCTTGGGTTTCTTTAGCCGAATTAAATATATTTTTGCATAAGTGAATGAAATTTTAAAGAGTCGGAATTGAGGTACAAGAACAACCAAATCAAATGAATTAATGACGAATTTTTAGTGGTGTTCATGAAAGTACGTGGGAAGGAGATTGCCCGTACTTCTGGCTCCCAATTTTGATTATCTTATAAAAATTATATTTTATAAGAACTTTAAGCAATTCATTATATAGAATCTTAAAATTCTTTACAAAGCTTCTCCACGTTTTTGATCAATTAAATGGTATATTATTAAGATGTTTCTAATAATAATTTCCTGCTTACACTCCTGTAGACTGTGGTAGTGCATTCGCATGATTTTGGGACTTACCCGACATACAAAATTCCATTTTACATTTTTTAGCAATCAAATAATGTTGATTTAGAATTTACGTGAATATTAGTAAAACGTTTGCCATCAAGGATTGCTGTTTCATGAATACATTTGCGATTGAATCACTCATTTTGTCTACATTTTTGCTGTATACATAGCTAAGCCTAATTTTCTCAGTTCTCACATTTAATAAGCTGAAGTCTCGGCCAATTTTTTAGTTTAATACGTTAGTATATTGTCTTAGTTATGTTGAGCAAAATATTCATACTTGGTGTTTATTGATTACAAGAAAAGTTTGGATTCCGAATGTGAGCCTTTTGCTGAAAACATAATAAAATGTCTAGAAAATTACATCAACTCTTATGAGTTTTTGTTTTCATATGCATCTAAAACAGGTGGAGGTGTCGTAAAACAAACACTTTGTAGTTCCCTTGTACTCATCAAATATTTGGCCCCCAAATTTTTTTTCTGGCCACACCACTGAGCTTATAAGAGAAGATCTCGACCAGGAATAAAGCTTAATGTTTAGCAAATTGCTATACCTACACAGAGCCATGGCCTACAAATCTTAGTAGTCCTCGACAGAACTCAGCCATCCACGAATAGGATCACAGTATTATTATATTTGAATGGCCCACATTTGATTATGCCTAGGGAAATTTTAAGATGGGTCAAATCACACCGGGTCATGAATTATACAAATTGGGTAAAATAATTGAACTTACTACTAATTTTTTTTCGTTTGCGTCGGAATGGAGACCTAGCCAAATATATACGTAAGAAATTGATTGTTTACAGATCAGTATTATGATATATCTTTGAAATTTTGTTAACAGATGTTTTAAGTTAAGAATGTTATTAGGTCAAAATGTAATTATCCCTTATCTTCTCTGTATTTGAAAATTGCAAATTGCGAAGATTGGGCTTGATGTGAGGGCCAAACGTAATAAATGCATTGGGTTTGTCTTACAGGCATCATAGTCGCAAAGGGTACATTCGTCACTAAATTAGGGTATCTGCAAAAATTGTTAACAATTAAACAGTTTTTTGACCTGTTATATTAAAACTTTAAATCTTGTATATATGCAAAGCGTAAATATTGCAATTAATCAACAAAGAAAAAGGCTATAAACTTCGTCATAAAGCATTAAATCAGCTTTTTTAAAGCCCTGCAGTTGAAATATTTTTTTCATAAATAATACTTTTCTGTGCGCATTTTCAAGCTCCAATTTTAAACAACAGGGGATCTTTAAGCAGCTATACTGAGAAGAATAATCTTGAATAATGAAGATATATCTAAAAACGAATGAATATCCAAATAGAGAAAGCATAAATAAAAATTTTTGCATAATAGTTTTAGTAGCATATTATTGCAGCGCGATTGTCCAATCAAATTATTAAAATACGATTGAACTGGATACGTCAAAAAGGTAGCAATATGGCAACTTTTCATTTAGTTTTTATAATAGAAATAATTCCTTACTGCGGAAAAATAATCTTCGCCGAATTTTCAGTGTATATTTATATTTATTAGCACTGGGGATTAACTTAATTAAACTGCACTCAATGTATGTTTATATAACTTCCTTTGTAGATAATGGAAGGAAGAAATAAGGTTCTTTACTATGTTGTCAGTATTTATATAATTTTAAGATTATTGGGAAAGCCTATTTGAGAATGTTGTTGACTTGTACTCTAGTGCGAAAGGCGACATAAAAATGTTCCATTGATATGGACGCATGTGACGTTTACTGTATGGACCCCACGCGTGTTGATGCCAGAGCGTCTGTCCGCGCTATCTATGGCTTTATGCACCCTGACTGCCACAATATTTAACAGATTATTATAGATTTGTTATAATCCTCTGATCTCCCACCAACTGCAATTAACTCTTCTTTACTACATTAAAACGGTTTGTTTTTGTTTTTTTATTCAATTTCTATAACCTTAGTTTGTGCAATCAAAGGATATCTTCTTGAATTTGTAAGAAATTCATGCAATAGTTCATATATATATATATATATA
>CABFPE010000179.1:0-19911 GCA_900660155.1 Hofstenia miamia | reverse complement strand
TTGCCATTGCGAAATCCAAATTTTTTATGTGATCGGATGTTTTCAGATTTTAGGAATGCGTTTATTTGAACATACAAAAGTTTTTCAAAGAGTTTGCTAAAAGGATGTGTAATACAAATTGGTCTATAATTTTTTGCGTTTAGGTTGTCACCTTTTTTAAATATAGGAGTTATATCTGATTTTTTTAGTAAGTCTGGAAATTCACCATCAATAATACATTGATTAAATGCGATTAACAATTGTTCTCCAAAAATAGGAAAAAAACGTTTAATAATAAAAAATGGGAGGTTATAAGAAGCGGTTGATTTGTTGGTATCAAGTTTCTTAACAATGTTTTCTAATTCATTGATTGTAGCAAGTCTAAAGGAAAATTGTTTTGATTGTTTGAGATTATCAGAATTTTGTTTTTTCTTATAAGGTGGAAAATCGAAATTTCCAAGTTCTTTGAATGTTGAATTTAAATGATTTAGTATTTGAGTTTTGTCTGTTACGGCCATATTATTGATGTTTAATTCATTTATTTCAGATGAAAGACCTTTAGATTTTCCAATAAATTTATGCACGTATCGCCATTTTTCTCGAGTAGAATTTAATTGATTAAAGAATTTTTGCCGAGCTTTAGATAAATTGTTTGTTCTTAATTGCTTAATTACTTCCTTTGATTTTTCGTAATTGGTCCAATTAGTCTTTGTCGGCTCGGATTTTGCAAGATCAAATAATTTTCGCTTAATTGATACTAGTTCACGGACTTGATTATCGTCGGTGTTTGAAAAAGGAAATTTAATTGCTTTGATCTTAACCCTTCGCTTCTTAATTGGTGCAACACTGTTTAATGTCTTGTAGATTCCTTTTGCAATGTAATTAATCATTTTAGGTCCAGAATTTAACGTGTAAATATAGTTAAATGGGGTGTTTCTTAGGGCCTTTTCCATTTTTTCATCAGAGTAAGATAAATAGTCCCTTGCATATATGAATTTAAATTGCTTGTTTTTAATAGTTTTGTTACTAATATATGCACACAGTGCATGATCACTAAATGATTCAAACATTAAGGATTTGAAGGAATCATCAGAATTAGTAAAAAAGTAATCAATTAAATTGTTCATTCGAGTTGGACAAACTGTATTAACACAACGAAGATTACAAGTAGCAGACATTTCATTTATAGAATTTCGTTCATATGAATTAAAGTAATTAATATTAAAGTCACCGAATATATTTAGAGAGTTATAATTATTACATATTTCAGATATTTCATTGACTTTATAATTTAGATATTCAACTAGATAATTTTTATTTGGATTATAAGTTACGTTTATCAATTCTTTTTGGAAACAGTTCTCTATTGATTTTATTTCTATCCACAGCGATTCAAATATTTCATGATAAATTTCATATTCAGATTTACGGACTGGTTTTAAAGATTTCGGCACAATTATCATAAGTCCACCACCTCTACCTATTCGATTCTTAGAAAAAACCTCAAAAATTTGTCTGTCTGGATTAAACAAGTTAGGGTCGATATCAGGCTTAAGCCAAGTTTCTGTAATTAAGAAAATTGCATTTTTTCCAATTTTTGTAATCAACTTTAAGAAATCATTTCTGCTTGAGTTAAGGCTTCTAGCGTTAAGGTATATATATTTAATGTTATTAGAATAGTTTTTCAATTCGTGTTCAATTTCGGACTCATTTAGAATAGGACCAGGATTTGTTTCTATGTCGCCGGAAAGGATTAATTTTAAAAAAAGAAAATACCTAATAAAGTGTTTATAAATTAAAATACTGAATTTGGTAGTACACGTGTAGTAATTGAGATGTAAGTGCTTTCTGTGTTGTGTTTGCAAGTGAACATGTATATAGTATATATGTACATTTCGGAAGACAAAATATATAACTAGATAATACATAAAAAAATTTACCATTTTGATTGATTTAGTCATTCTAGAGAGGAAGAGATGGGGTCGGAAGAAGACATCGACGCGAAGAGGAGCTTATGACTTTGGAGTAAGAAACGTGAGGAGTACGGAATGATGAAGCAGTTATTGGACGAGGACTGAGGTGATTCTTTAGGATCTGAGTCATTTGTTTGATTCCATTGCCAGAAAGATGAATCCCATCTTGGGACAGGAGACTACAATCGATGGTTCTTCGTGATAACATGAATCTTTTGAAGACAGGGATGACATTGAACTTGTTTGAAGAGACGCGTGATAGGACTTCGTTAAATTCATCAATGACGTGATTTTGTTGTAAGAGTGAATATTTGGAAACTGGTGTAATTTCTAAGAAGTAGATGAAACGTGGCGAGAATTTAAGACGAATCTGTTCAACTAGATGATTGATATTTGATTTGAATGTTCGAACATCAGTGGAGTGTATTGCATCGATTAGACCAGTGTTTAGAATGACAGAATTGACGTGAACTTTTGGATATTGCGAGATCTTTTCAGCAAGACGTCTAGAATTGTGACCAGGATAAGAATGGATGGACGTGGTTTGGTTAGGTAGAAGATTATGTGAGCGGACATTTCGAAGGATGCTGCTTCCAATGATTAATGAGGTTGTACCAGGTTTGATCGATTTTACTTGACTTCGTGGTTTGTCAGATTTTCTTCTTGGAGACTGGGGTGGATTTTTGAAGGAAATATAGCGATGTTCGGAGGGAGAATCGACTGTTTGTGTTGAACAGGATGCATTGATTGAGCAAGCAGATTTGGTAGGAGAAGATTGTGTTGCAGCATTGGAGACAGAGTTGAGTGAGCTTTTAAAAAGAAGTAGAAGAGCTTCAGCGGCGTTTTCTTTGTCGAGAAGAGAGAACATTTGATGCAGCGGCGTTTTCTTTTTATCTTTGATTAGAGAAGATGCCGCATCAAGTGTCGGCGCACCAGCAAATAGCTTTTCGTGAATCGCTTCTGCGAGCGAGAGAGAAACCCGACCGTCCACGGCCGGAGCAAACATAATATATATACAACTTTCTTTTATTAAAAATCAATTGGCAGAAATCTACAATATATAAAACAAAGTTTGATTGATGAGGAGAAATTATTTTTGTGTAGATTGCATTTTTTATTTTTTCTAACTAAGATCATTGATGAGGCTTAAGCTTTTCATTACGGTTGTGTAAAATAACATAGAACAAAGTTTGAACTCGCCTTAAATTTCAAGGATGTGGACATCACTTGGTCACCAATATTTATAGCACCATCGGGTTGCGTTCCGATCAGTTTTTTTATTATTTTGTTGCAATATCAAGTAATAAAAACAACCCTAATCTACAAATTTGAAATTTTTAAACTTTTATGATGAACTTTTTTATTGAATATCTTTAAAATTAATTCAATTCAAATTTAAAATATTTTATTACATTTTTTAAATGTTTGACACTTGATTCGCTCAGGAAATGCATTCATAAAACAGAAAATTTTCCCTGAGAAATTTTCCCTCCCAATATAAGCTGGGAAATTTTCCTTAAGCTACCTGTGCAAACGGGAAATTCTCTCTAAAACAGCTGTAAAACTGAGAAAGCTGTTAAACAATAAGAGGAACTACGAAGTGCCACTTATATTAAGAAATGAAGCATGGGAACATTTAAATCAATTTTTAGTTCACTAATTAAGTCGTTGATTAAATGTGCCTAAAACCTTCAATAGGTCATGGGGGTTACAAAAATATATGATTTTGGTATCTAGGTCTAAAAGTTTTTGAGTTATAAGCGGACAAAGACACATATTTTGCCCTTTATATATTAGATGAAGGCAAGATCCTTTTCAAATTACCAAGAAATAAGCGCATTACTACATTTCATTGATATGAGAATATTTAACAAAATTACAGCAAATTTCTATAAACAATTTTAAATCGTTTTCTAAGCAAAAACATTGCCGAGAGTCAATGCCTTTTCTAGTTAATTACTTAAAAGTAAATGAGCGATCACATTTTTTTTGTTTGCAGCAGTGTTTCCTATTATAGTTTTCATCGAGCTGCCTCTAATATTTAGGACAATTTACAGAATGAGATTAGAGTATAAAAAATTCAAATTGTGCTCTTACACCGGCAAACACAACTGGAAACATAAGCATGCTAAACACACTTACCAAATTCGTACACTGAGCTCACCACATACATATAAACACACATTAATTCTTATTATTACATATTATGCATGTATATTCAGTTTGTAGTTCTAAAATTGTAACTTTTTTTAGCAAATATGGTGCTTTGACTCTTTAACACCTCAATTTTGGGGAGAAATGTCCATCTTTCTTTAGTCTTTCCCACTTTTGGTGAAACAACTAAAATTTCAGTTTGTGGCCAATAGCTTGTACTTGGCTAAAATTTCATAATTGAAGCATGCATAATGCAAGTATGAAATTACTAACATAATAATCTAGAGGTTTTTTGAAAAGTACAGTAAATATAATAATAATTGTGTAACAGTTACTTTTGCAATGTTCTAAAAGAACGACAAATTCAAAAAAAATAGGTGAATACATTATGTATCACATGCAAATAATATTGGCTTTCAAAAACAGGGGGATTAAGCTCCCTAGCCCCTAGATTAGACGCCACAGTAGCTAAAGGATATAGAACGAAATTTAGAATTTATTGTGTGCAGGAAAATCTATTATATAATTAATATTTCAAAATCCATTACTAATTTATAAAAGTAGAACTAGAAATCTTTAAGATTACGTTTTTCTTACTGTATGAAACAACTGGATGTTTGAAGCTGTTGTTGTTTCTCATTTACATCATATTTTAAGTTTTGCGGAAGATCAGGTCACCTGGGTTTTATGAAAATTACGATTTTCATTTTGAAAAATTCAATCAATAAAACTTTTTGCAAAGAACTACATTTGCATCCAATCACGTTTCTCGTTAGAAGTACACCAATATATCTATCACAATACTGCAGTACACTTCAATTACGATATTTAGGCTCTTAGCTATATTATATATAGATAATTTGTCATAAGTGACAATATCACACACAATAGACAATTTCCTTAAACATATTTATAGTGTATAGCTGATGCTTATATTTTGTATATTTAATAGGCATTGAAATTTCTAATAGTGTTAATCTGTATAGTCTAGACTTTATACACTTTCAACTTAAATTCCTTGGGGAGGGTGAGTATTTCGTGGAAGAATGCGGGCATACAAAAATATCATTTTGGAAATGGAGAAAATTTGAATAAAAACGCTTGGAAATGGTGTTAGCTTTGCCTTGCATGTGGAGTAGACTGAACTGTGCAAGAAACTAATCACGAATGCACATCTTTGCTATAATCACTTCAGATTCTACAATAAATTGAAGTGAACTGCAAGAAATTCCTAAGCAATTTTGAAATCAAGAGCAGAACCACAAATGACTCCAGAGAAGCACATCACTAACTCACCTATTTACTGTAGGAAATTAATATTAAATGCCAGGATTCTCATGGGATAAGGCACAAATTTTTAGAGGAAATGGATCTCTGTCTCTTATGTGCTAGATGGGAAATTTATCGACTTTGGATGAACATTTTCTCGACGTTGTCTAACCTTGTTACCTCCCTATCCAAAACCTCTCTCTGTTAGAATCCAAATTTGTTTCCATTCTCGAAAAGCACTAGAATAATTGTCTGCTTTGATATTTTCCCAGGCTTGTCGTGGAACAGCTTTTTTATATCCTATTCCCATTCCATTCCACTTCCTACGACAACAACCCTGTTAGATACCGATATTTAATTTATAGCACATTATCTTTATTTTTAAAGCCAGGAAACATATAAATGTGAATTTCTGAAAATTTTATTTTAAGCTGAAAGACTGTTTGACACAAAGGTTCCAAAATATTCTTGAAAAAAAATTGTTGAATAACATTGAAAAAACAGGTGTTTAAAACATTATATGGTTTTTCCTGGTAACACTGTACAGACATACATTCAAAGAGGACATTTTGCAATATTTAGTCCCACGACTGTTCCCATTTTATCCCACATCTCACAACAACCCTGTATTATTCTCACCAAAGAGTTGCCCTGAAAACGAGGCTGGACTAGTCTTAGATAAAATCATATAGTCATACACTGTTGTACTTAAGTTTATGATCAAAACAACCCAATCAAATTTCAAATTAAGTCAAAATGGTTAGACATTGCTATTCCTAGAATTTGACTACAATCACTAATTTCACTACTACAGCTCAACAGCTCGTAAGTGATATTAAGGAGGACTGAAAATAATATTTTGCAGCAAAATATTAATTTAAACTAGAATTTCTGTACATTTATTGTTTCGCGGCTCTCTCAAGATATTCTAACAGTGTTAATCTGCTATTAATTTTTAGTGCAATTGGTTTTTTTGTGTCTGACAAATTATTTTTATATTTGCTTCATACAAAATCGAGATTATACTATAGTTTAATGTTTGTTGTTATCATCATAAATTTTTCTAGAGGAGTAATAAATTTACAGTACTACTTAACATCAAAGAACACTGATATAAATCTCAGTGCAATATCTAAGACTATGTCAATTCTAAATCCATTGATGCCTCAATAGAGAAACAAGACTTGGCTATGCGCACTTCACACAGAACATCTTTTAGCAAAAAATTTTTGAAGATCATATTTCAAAATCGTTCTGAATTAATTATAAGTGAAAGATGAAGAAGGAAAAATTTTTTGCTAATTCATGCTATTCATAGTGATTTATTTACCAACATTCACCCTAAAATGGATTCTGATACATATTAAATAAAAAGAATTCATAATCTGATTTTAAACAGCTATATTGTGTGTGTGTGTGTGTGTGCATTAAACTGAACGCTTTGCAAAATGTATGCATATGTATATGCATGGAACAGCTTGTTTTCAAAATTTCATATTTGCAAGAATTCTGATGAAAAAGAACTACTGCCCGATCAAACAAATCTGAAAGCCTTCAAAGCTTGTTAATAATGCATTTCATTGAATACTTTGTAATCAATTGTAGAAATAGCCATGAGACAGCCCACTACTTTATTACAAATAGATATGTGACCTAATGGATCGGAGATAAATAAGTACTCATTGAATGCAGTGGACACGCTAGAAAAAAAACCTAGTCTCATTAGAGGTCTGGAAATGCCTTTGGCAATGTACTCCTCTCGAAATACACCCTTCGAAGTGCTTAGTTAATTGCTGTATTCGTAAATTGTTTATTTTGTTTATATTTCAGCTAATCCATACCTACAATTTTTTACACTAAAGTCAACGTTAGGGCCGAAATCCAAGATGATAATTAATTAATGAGATATTAGGTCAAAAGTTAAATTCTCGAGTTTTATGCTATAATGTCCTCTGCATTATCAGCGATTTATCGATAGATGACGTTCCCATATAACCTCATAAATATGTGCTATCTTGAGGTTAGAAAACATCATTTGCAAAAGCTATTCTTTTCCCTTTCTATTTACTTTAGATATATTTAAGGATATTTTTTCAGTAATTGAAATAATTGCATCACTTATACTATGCTTAGTGTGGAAACCATATTGATAATAAGATATTCTCAAATGCAAGCTATTGGTTGATTTGAATGTGAAATAATTTTTGAGATAATTTACTAAAAGGGTATGTTACTGAAGTTGACCTATAATTTTTCGTAATAAGAGGATCTCCACTTTTTATACAAAGGTGATATATCTGACATTTTCATTATCTCTGTAAATTCTTTTTCAACTGTACATTGATTAAATGCAATAGATCGTCGACAAATATATAAAAATTTTCTTTAATATAGTAACTGTAATTGAGTGGAACCTGAAGAATTATTAAAGACTAAATGTTGTACAATTAATCCCGGTTCTCACGAGGTAGATAGCCTAAATGGAAGCGTTGACATAGAATTTGATTGCCTAATTTCTGATAGAGGAGCTTTAGGAAAATTGAAGTTACATAATATTTAAATGTCTGATTGAAATTGCTTAGTATCCTTTTTTATAGGGAAATGTTTTATCATCCATTTAAATTTCTGAAGTGTCACTATTAAAACTATTAGATTTTTTAATGAAACGGATTAAAAATTTGCAGTTTTGTCTAGAAGAATTTAGGTAATTTAGGTTTTTAAAAAATTGTAGTTGTTTAAAGCTGAATGTTTTGCACGTAGGTTTTTATAAAATTTCCTTGATCTTTCGTAATTAGTCCAAAGTATTTCAGTCGGATTAGCTTTACCTAGTTCAAAGAGATTCTGCTCTATTCCTAAGGTATTCCTAGTTACTTGATTATTAGTCGCTAATAAATTAAATGCAGTGATTTTTTAAATACTAGACGGGTTTTAGCAGCGCTAATTTCTTTAGTGTTTCATTGATCTGTTCCGCAATATAATTTAACATATGATTTTTGTAAATAAAAATTTTGTCAGTTTCTTTCCGAAAGAACTTTTTACTTTTTTGAAAGGGGCAATATTTTCATTTTTGGCAGAATTTTATATATGAAATTGACAACATTGATTATTCAAATTGATTATTTACAAATATATAAGTTTCTGTTTTTGGCATTTTCATTACGTTTAATGTTACTTGCAAATTTCGTATATGAGAACTCTGAAAAATTACAAAAAAGTGCTGCAAACAGATTTATTGCGCCAGATTACACTCTAAAAACAACTTTTTTTGCAAAAAATAATTTTTCAAAATTCTTGACTTGAAAGAAAACCTGCGTTTATTTGGACTTTTGAGATTATTTTTTACACAAATTAAATGAACTTTAGACTTGAATAATGAACTATATGTAAAGAATTTTCTTTAATATTTTCTAATAGGAAATTTTAAAAATTTTAATGAATAAGCAAACATGAACGGGGGAAAATTAGTACAAAACTGCACTGCACTGATATAATTGAAAAATTAACTATTTTAATCAAAATTTTTGAAATGCATTCAAATTATTCCCAATATAAAGGATCACATAATCATAATTTCTAATTCACATAGAGTTGACACACTTTGAGTTGTTTTTTTAAAATTATGATCGTAATATATTTCAAAATAATTCTGGGTTAGCAACATCCGAGTGTCATTTGAAAAGAAAAATGGTGTCTCCACGTATTCAAATAACGTTCTTGAAGCTTTTTAGGAAATTTGTATATTATGAGCCATGGACACGTCTATTGCTCGAACGTAATATTGAAAATTTGTAAAAGCATATTGCTTTGACTGAAGTAATTGAAAATTCCTATTCAAAAACGATTTAAATACTTTACATATAATTTTAAGCGTTAGAGCACATGGAAGCAACACCGAAGTTGAACTGCTTCTTTATATGCAGATGGACCTCCCAGGCCCATTGAAGTGTGTCAGGCACAAAGGCAGAGGTAGCAGTGTAGAAGGCAAAGTCATGATGTAATGAGGCGGGGTTATAAATCGCATATGAAAAACTAGACACTCATTATTCTATGGTGCAATTTGATTTTGCGTATGTTTAATAGTACGTGAAATATGAGCTTTTCAATTTTTTTCATGAAATTATAAAAAATGTTTATGTAATTTCGAAGCTGTTTAAGGTCAATGGTACTAAACACTTGAAATGCTCTCAAATAAAAGTAGTTTTTCGATCGTCTAGCCTTCCCGCTTTTTAAGGGGTTTGACGCCACTGTCAATCTACTCAGGAATTTTTTCGAATTTGTTTTTATTCTGGAAACTTTTTTACCCTAATAGCTCTAATTAATAAAAATCTGAAAACACCACATGATAAGAGGAGTGCTCTCTATTTCTTTCTTGCTCTAATATCGTCTCCCTGCCAAAGGTTTTGGCTGGTCTATCTATATATACAGAAACATCTATACCAAGCGCCATTCTACACAGTATTTGTAAAGCAGTGGTATATAACGTTAAATTTTAATTTAATTTAAAAAAAATCTTCAATTCTTCCAGGCTCCCACTTGTCGAGGATGGCAATGCAGGTACAAATCCAATAAATTTTTTAAAAAATTAATTTATTGGTCCTATTTCACCAAAAATATGAAAAACATATCCAATTTTTAATGTAAAAATATTAAATAGTTGCAGAGTTATTATAACAATGTATGACAGGAGGGCTAGGTATGCAAGATGTTTATCTCTTGAGCAATATTAGTGAAATATCATTGACATTCGGTGTAGAATGACAAATTCAATTCATTTACTTTGCTATTTTCTTTGAACCTTGACGCATTTAGATGAAGATTCTAAAACTCATTTCTGCAGAATGGTGTTTGTTTCTTTTTGCGTTATTGTGTTGTGAGTTAGTGCTTGAATAATTTCCTTATTATTATACAGAAAAATTTTCGAACACTACTGCTTTGAATGTTCACTATCATTTTCTTCACATGATGTAAGAAGAATGTCATATATTGATGATACAGGGTCCGGCATAAATTCGGGACACATTTCAAGGTTGAATAAAAGCCATATAAAGTGAAGTAACGAAAAAGTGTTTATATTTTCGAAAACTATATAAAAAAAGTTTTGGTTTTTTACTTTTTAAAAATAACATCAGTTAAATGAGACCCATTATTGTCTATACAGTGTTGAAGCCGCGATTTCTTGACAGATTGCACGTTTAAGTTGTTCGATAGATTGAGGGCGATTACTGTAAGCTTTTCAATTGAAGTATCCCCAGAGGAAATAGTCACAGGGATTCTAGTCTGGCTAAGCGGCCGGGCCAGATGATGTCGCCACGCAATGAGATCACATGACCAGGGAACATCTCTGTCAAAAACTCCATCGAACTTCGAGAAGTGTGGGCAGTTGCCCCATCCTGCTGAAACCAAACTCTGTTCATATCGTGGAAATTAGTCAATTTTGGTCGGACAAACGTCTCCAGCATCTAAAAATATTGATTGCTGAATTCTGCAATCGCACACCATACCAGCACCCGAAGAGAATGCAATGGGCGTTGATGAAATTCTTGAGGGTTGTTCTCGGCCAATATTTGAAGTTTTGTTTATTTACTGTACCACACAGGTGAAAATGTGCTTCATCAGTGAACAGCACAAAAGATTCGGGTGCGAAATGTTCTTGAATTTCCAATCATAACGTTGTCCGAGTATGAGTATCTCTTTCGCTGATTTCTTGCACGCACATTATTTTGTAAGGATGTATGTGCAGATCTTTGTGAAGAATTCTTCGCAAGCTTCTTTCAGACATCCTTAGAGCTTGTTCAATTGTCGAACGCCGTGGACACTGTAGAACTGAAGCTCTTAACGCCGCCACATTCTCTGGAGTCCTAGCGGTGACAGGTCTTCCGGTTTGTTTTCGATTCAATACTAATCCAGTGGCTCTAAAGTTCTCAGTCCATCGTAAAATAGAATTTCTACTTGGTAATTCAACATTTACGTTAAGATTGAAGTGCACTCTGAACGCGCGTTTTGTTGCTGTTGCAGATTCTTTCTTGATAAAGGTTTCCACAATGAAGCTTTTGTGTTGAACGTCCAATCTATTTCGGCGCGAGTTAAAATGAAACAAAATACTGCATCGTAAATATATATATATAAAACAAAACTTTTTATGTAGTTTTAGAAAAAATGTCTACTTTTGGTTACTTCACTTAGTATGGCTTTATTAAATTTCAAAATTTGTCCGGAATTTATGCCGGACCCTGTATTTCTAGATTAAAAAATATCGAGTCCGAAGTTTACACTCGAATTTGAGACATGGAATAACGAACGTTTAGAGCTTCGGACTTTAAAATATTAATTTCAAAACTTCAAGTACAGGAAATGCGATTGCGTGCTTTTCAACACAAATACGAGTAGTAAGCAAGTTTTTCAATTTGATTTTTTTAATTGATAAATGGCAAAATGGCATCTTTGGAAATATTAAGCTATCAACATGGCGTTGGTAGTGGAATTTTCCTCAACAATATCAACCGAGATTAAGCAGTACAAATTCAAAGGTGGCTCAAATTACAAAATAAATCGTGTTATTGACATTGTTGAACAAATCCACATCAAACAAGCTCTGTTCTGAGACAATTGCCAACAGTTCATATTGTAGAATTGGAGGGTTGGCTAGGGGCAACTAACAATTCAGTACTCTGACTCCATCAAATAGGTGCTCCATTGCGATAGGAAAAAACAAGCATTAACCTAGCCATACTTTGATTCTAGCAAAACAAATGATCGGTACTTAGATATAGCTAGCTTTCCTCAGATTCCAACAAGAGTTGTGTTCACAAATTCCACACGACATCAAACTTAAGATCCATCCTGAGCAAAGTGTTCCCTAATAGAAAACAAACTGAGCAGTCCTACTATATCTTACTTTATAATATCTATCTCAATAAAGTTTATTATCCTTAACCTACGTATAATAAATAAGATAAATAGCATGAAATTGCAATGCATTCGTGCAAGCCAAAAGGCATGATTTAGCCAGTGTAATTAATTATGTGCATTTGTACGAACGAAAAAAAAATTTTGTTTTTTATATCTATCTAAACATTTAATGAAAAGATTTTTTGAAAACAACTTTTCTATTTCGCAAAATATTCGAAATCAATAGATTTTAAAAAACTATAAACGATTTTTTATACTTTCAGTTGGAGAAACAATTATATTGTTTTATACAGTATTAAAATATAATAAAAATATTAGGACCCACCGAGACTCGCGATTTGATTCAAAGACAAAGTCATAACCGCTATAACTTACGACCACTCAAGTCGATATTCACATATTACATATAATAGTAAAGAAAAAATCTAAAAATATTTACTTTATTAAAGTTAATCATTTTTTTCATTTTAAGTAAATCTTTAAAAATTTAAATTTACAAAAATAATTCAAGTTCGGCAACAGGCTCATCTATCAAAATAATTTTTAAAAATTTTGCATATTCGGTATAAATTATATAAAAGTTAAAATTATATATCATTATGTTTCTTTTTTGAATCTGAAATATTTAATAAAAGATTTTCGAAAACAACTTTTCTATTTTACAAAACATTCGAATTCGATAGATTTTATAAAATTATTAAAGAATTCTTATATTTTCATTTGAAGCAAGAATTTGATTGTTTAATACATTATTAAAACATAAAAAAATTAATTAGGTCGCACCGAGACTCGAATTCGAGGCTTTTGATTCAAAGTCCAAGGTGCTAACCGCTACACCATGGAAGCAAGCAATTCGAATTTAACATATTATATCTTATAGCAACTGCTTCGAAATGTGCTTTGTCTCCTGTGCTTGAAAAGTCTAACCTCACTGAGTCTCGTGCTCGTCCTGGGGACATCTTCTTGCCATGCTGGTCTTCTGGCCTACCAGCTGCTCTAGACGTGACTGTAATTAGTTCACTGCAGCCTTCGATTGTTTCTCTTGCGGGTTCTAATGCTGGTCATGCTCTGGAAGTTTCAGACAACCGAAAGCTTACTAAATACGCAGAATCCTGTTCAGCAGCTGGTGTATATCCTTCATACCACTATCAGTGGAAGCTCTAGGAGGATGGTCACCAATTGCTATCAAAGTATTCTCAAAGATGTCTTTTATGTCTTCTGCCAGAAATGCCTCTTGCGATCTGAATACGGTTTCTACATACTTTTTTCAGCAATTGTCAGTAATTTTACAGCGGGGAAATGCTACACTTCTTTTATCAAGATATGGTTGTTAGGGCTCAAGCAATTCATGTCTAATCTGTGGCATCTGGAACACAAACTCAACCATTGTACAAGTTTTTCAATATCGATCACCCAAAAAATAATCATTGTAATGTTAATTTTATATGTATTGATTTTCGTTCATTTCTAAAAAAACAATTTTATATTCGGTGATTCTTAAATATTCTATTTTTGTAATGTTAATTTTGTAAAATGTGCTTTATTAAATATAATATACTTTATTAAAGGTATTCATTTACTTCTTTATGAATAAATAATAAAAAAAATAAATTTAGAAAAATAATGCACGTTCGTCAACAAGCTTTTGTTTTCTCCATGTATCTGAAGTATTTAATGAAAAAATTTCTCAAAAACAAGTTTTCTATTTCGCAAAACATTCGAAAGCGATAAATTTTACAAAATTATTAATAATTTCTTATGTTTTCATTTGAAGCAAGAGTGATTGTTTAATACAGTATTAAAATTTAATAAATAAATTAGGTCCTACCGAGACTCGAGCTCAGTTCTCTGTCTGAATTCAAAGTCTAATGTGCTAACCGCGACACTATGTGACCACGCAAGTCAATATTCACATTATACTTCTTATAACAAATTAAAAATGAAAAATATTTATTTTAAAAAAGTTAATCATTTGCCTCATTTTGAAAAAATATTTATAATATTAAATTTAGAAAAATAATGCGAGGTCATCAATAGGCTCATGTATCAAAAAATATTTAAAAAGTTTGCTTATT
Organism: Hofstenia miamia; assembly: GCA_900660155.1. Lineage (NCBI taxonomy): Eukaryota > Metazoa > Xenacoelomorpha > Acoela > Hofsteniidae > Hofstenia > Hofstenia miamia. The sequence continues at coordinate 5,552 of CABFPE010000179.1, read as the reverse complement.
CGGTATAAATTATGAAAATGTTAAAATTATGTTCCTGAAATATTTAATGAAACTATTTTTCAAAGATAACTTTTCTATTTCGCAAATTATAAAAATTCGATAGATTTTACAAAATTATTAATGATTTCTTATGTTTTCATTTGAAACAAAAATGTGAATCTTTAATACAGTAATAAAATGTAATAAAAAATTTAGGTCTTACCGAAACTCGAATTGTGGTCTTTGGATTCAAAGTCCAAGATGCTAATCGCTAGAACATTGGACTACGCAATTAGATATTCACATTATACATATTATAATAAAGGTAAAAATGAAAAATATAAAATTTATTAATGTTTATCATTTACCTCATTTTGCCTAAATAATTATAATTTCAAATTTAGAAAAATAATACGAGGCCATCATCAGGCTCATGTATCAAAAATTATTTAGAAATTTTCACATTCAGTATAAAAGTTAAAATTATATATCACTTTGATTTTTTATGTATCTGAAATATTCAATGAAAAGATTTTTTGAAAATAGTATGCTTTTTCGCAAGATATTAGAAATCGATAGATTATAACAAATTATTTATGCTTTCTTATATTTTCATATGAAGGAAGAATGTGATTGTTTAATAAAGTATTTAAATACAATAAAAAATAGATTCCACCGAGACTCCAAAACGCGCCTTTGGAAAGTCCAAGGTGCTAACCGCTACACGATGGGACCAAGCAAGTCGACATTCAAATTGTACATCTTGTAGAAAATATAAAAATGAAAAATATTTATTATATTAAAACTAATGATTTACTTCATTATGAATAAATCTTTATAAATTTAGATTGAGAAAAATAATTAGAGTTCGTCAACAAGTTCAAATATATTCATTTTTTAGAACTTGCTTATTCGGTATAAATTATGTAAAAGTTAAAATTATATATCCCTTTGAATGTTTATGTATCTGAAATATTTAAAGAAACGATTTTTCAATAAATATTTTTCTATATTGAAAGATATCAGAAATCGATAGATTTTACGAAATTATTAATGATTTCTTATATTTTAATTTGACGCAAAAATGTGATTGTTTAATACAGTATTTAAATATAATAAAAAAATTCGGTCCCACCGAGACTCGAACTCGGGTCTTTGAATTCAATGTCCAACGTGCTAACCGGTACACCATGGGACTACGCAAGTCAATATTCACATTTAAAAATATTTATTTTATCAAAAATAATCATTTACTTAATTATGAATAAATCTTTATACATTTAGATTGAGAAANTTTTTTAAAAATAATCATTTACTTAATTATGAATAAATCTTTATACATTGAGATTGCGAAAATAATGCGAGTTAGTCAACAGGCTCATGTATCAAATTTTCTTAGAAATTTTGTATATTCGGTATGAATTATGCAAAAGATAAAATTATATATCTTTTCATTTTTTATGTATCTGAAATATTGAATGATAAGATTTTTCGAAAAATACTTTTCAATTTCGCAAGATATTAGAAATCAATAGATTATAACAAAACACAAATGATTTCTTATATTTTGATATGAGGCAAGAATGTGATATTTTAATAAAGTATTTAAATATAATATAAAATTAGGTTCAAATTTGTCTCGGGTCTTTAGATTCAAAGTCCAATTTGTTAACCGCTACACCATGGGACCACGCAAATAGATATTTACATTGTACATCTTATAGCAAAGATAAAATCTAAAAATATTTATTTTTTAAAAATAATCATTTACTTAATTATGAATAAATCTTTATACATTTAGATTGCGAAAATAATGCGAGTTAGTCAATAGGCTCATGTATCAATATTTTTTTAGAAATTTTGCATATTCGGAATGAATTATGCAAAAGATAAAATTATATATCCCTTTCATTTTTTATGTATCTGAAATATTGAATGAAAAGATTTTTCGAAAAATACTTTTCAATTTCACAAGATACTAGAAATCGATAGATTATAACAAAATATTAATGATTTCTTATATTTTGATATGAGGCAAGAATGTGATTTTTTAATACAGTATTTAAATATAAGAAGAAATTAGCTCCCACCGAGACTCGAACTCGGATCTTTGGATTCAAAGTCCAAGGTGCTAACCGCTACACAATGGGAACACGAATGTCGATATTCACATTCTACATCTTATAGCAAAGATAAAATTTTAAAAATATTTCCTTTTTTATAAATAGTCATTTACTTGATTATGAATAAATCTTTATACATTTAGATTGCGAAAATAATGCGAGTTAGTCAACAGGCTCACGTATCAATATTTTTTAAGAAATTTTGCAGATTCGGAATTACTTATGCAAAAGATAAAATTATATATCCCTTTCATTTTTTATGTATCTGAAATTTTGAATGAAAAGATTTTTCGAAAAATACTTTTCAATTTCGCAAGATATTAGAAATCAATAGATTATAACAAAACACAAATGATTTCTTATACTTTGATATGAGGCAAGAATGTGATATTTTAATAAAGTATTTAAATATAATATAAAATTAGGTTCAAATTTGTCTCGGGTCTTTAGATTCAAAGTCCAATTTGTTAACCGCTACACCATGGGACCACGCAAATAGATATTTACATTGTACATCTTATAGCAAAGATAAAATCTAAAAATATTTATTTTATCAAAAATAATCATTTTCTTAATTTTGAATAAATCTTTATACATTTAGATTGCGAAAATAATGCGAGTTAGTCAATAGGCTCATGTATCAATATTTTTTTTAGAAATTTTGTATATTCGGAATGAATTATGCAAAAGATAATATTATATATCCCTTTCATTTTTTATATATCTGAAATATTGATTGAAACGATTTTTCGAAAAATATTTTTCAATTTCACAAGATACTAGAAATCGATAGATTATAACAAAATATTAAAGATTTCTTATATTTTGATATGAGGCAAGAATGTGATTTTTTAATACAGTATTTAAATATAATAAAAAAATTACGTCCCACCGAGACTCGAACTCGGCTCTTTGGATTCAAAGTCCAAGGTGCTAACCGCTACACCATGGGACCACGCAAGTCGATATTCACATTGTACATCTTATAGCAAAGATAAAATTTTAAAAAATTTATTTTTTTAAAAATAATCATTTACTTAATTATGAATAAATCTTTATACATTTAGATTGCGAAAATAATGCGAGTTAGTCAACAGGCTCATGTACCAATGTTTTTTTAGAAATTTTGTATATTCGGAATGAATTATGCAAAAGATAAAATTATATATCCCTTTCAATTTTTATGTATCTGAAATATTGAATGAAAAGATTTTTCGAAAAATACTTTTCAATTTCACAAGATACTAGAAATCGATAGATTATAACAAAATATTAATGATTTCTTATATTTTGATATGAGGCAAGAATGTGATTTTTTAATACAGTATTTAAATATAATAAAAAAATTAGGTCCCACTGAGACTCGAACTTGGATCTTTGGATTCAAAGTCCAAGGTGCTAACCGCTACACCATGGGACCACGCAAGTCGATATTCACATTGTACATCTTATAGCAAAGATAAAATTTTAAAAATATTTATTTTTTAAAAATAATCATTTACTTAATTATGAATAAATCTTTATACATTTAGATTGCGAAAATAATGCGAGTTAGTCAACAGGCTCATGTACCAATGTTTTTTTAGAAATTTTGTATATTCGGAATGAATTATGCAAAAGATAAAATTATATATCCCTTTCAATTTTTATGTGTCTGAAATATTGAATGAAAAGATTTTTCGAAAAATACTTTTCAATTTCACAAGATACTAGAAATCGATAGATTATAACAAAATATTAAAGATTACTTATATTTTGATATGAGGCAAGAATGTGATTTTTTAATACAGTATTTAAATATAATAAAAAAATTAGGTCCCACCGAGACTCGAACTCGGGTCTTTGGATTCAAAGTCCAAGGTGCTAACCGCTACACAATGGGAACACGAAATTCGACATTCACATTGTACATCTTATAGCAAAGATAAAATTTTAAAAATATTTATTTTTTTTAAAAATAATCATTTCCTTAGTAATGAATAAATCTTTATACATTTAGATTGAGAAAATAATGCAAGAGTTAGTCAACAGGCACATGCATCAAAATTTTTTTAGAAATTTTGCATATTCGGAATGAATTATGCAAAAGATAATATTATACACCCTTTCATTTTTTATGTATCTGAAATATTGAATAAAAAGATTTTTCGAAAAATACTTTTCAATTTCACAAGATAGTAGAAATCGATAGATTATAACCAAAATATTAAATATTTCTTATATTTTGATATGAGGCAAGAATGTGATTTTTTAATACAGTATTTAAATATAATAAAAAAATTAGGCCCACTGAGACTCGAACTCGGGTATTTGGATTCAAAGTCCAAGATGCTAACCGCTACACCATGGGACCACGCAAGTNTTTTTCGAAAAATACTTTTCAATTTCACAAGATACTAGAAATCGATAGATTATAACAAAATATTAAAGATTTCTTATATTTTGATATGAGGCAAGAATGTGATTTTTTAATACAGTATTTAAATATAATAAAAAAATTAGGTCCCACTGAGACTCGAACTTGGATCTTTGGATTCAAAGTCCAAGGTGCTAACCGCTACACCATGGGACCACGCAAGTCGATATTCAAATTGTATTTGTTATAGCAAAGATAAAATTTTAAAAATATTTAATTTTTTAAAAATAATCATTTACTTAATTATGAATAAATCTTTATACATTTAGACGGCGAAAATAATGCGAGTAAGTCAACAGGCTCACGTATCAATATTTTTTAAGAAATTTTGCAGATTCGGATATAATTATGCAAAAGATAAAATTATATATCCCTTTCATTTTTTATGTATCTGAAATATTGAATGAAAAGATTTTTCGAAAAATACTTTTCAATTTCACAAGATACTAGAAATCGATAGATTATAACAAAATATTCATGATTTCTTATATTTTGATATGAGGCAAGAATGTGATTTTTCAATAAACTATTTAAATATAATAAAAAAATTATGTCCAACTAAGACTCGAACTCGTCTCTTTGGATTCAAAGTCCAAGGTGCTAACCGCTACACCATGGGACCACGCAAGTAGATATTCACATTGTACATGTTATAGCAAAGATAAAATTTTAAAAATATTTAATTTTTTAAAAATAATCATTTACTTAATTTTGAATAAATCTTTATACATTTAGATTGAGAAAATAATGCGAGTTAGTCAACAGGCTCATGTATCAATATTTTTTAGAAATTTTGCATATTCGGAATGAATTATGCAAAAGATAAAATTATATATCCCTTTCATTTTTTATGTATCTTAAATATATAAAGATTTTATTAAAAGAAATTTAGTTTTTCTTTAGATATGAGAAATCAATAAATTATATTAAAATATTATATATTTCTTATATTTTGATATGAGGCAAGAATGTGATTTGTTAATACAATACTGTAATTAAATAAAAAAATAAAATCCCGCCCCACCTAGAATTCG
>CABFPE010000178.1:1243870-1273191 GCA_900660155.1 Hofstenia miamia | reverse complement strand
TATATATATATATATATATATATATGTAATATACATAAATGTATATATATATGCATATATATATACATATACATACATATAACTACATATATAAATATAAATACATATATATATACACACATACATGTATATACATACATGTATATAAATATATATATATGTACGTTGTACGCCAACGAAGTTGCTTTAGATAAAATGCAAAAAATGGTCCACACATATCAAATAAATGCTTAAATGAAATTATCTGAAATGAATTTAAGTCAGAGAAAATTTGAATGATAGAGCACAATATATTACATTTCTAAAATTGAATGTATAGAAAATAAATGACCAATTTCACATACCGAATTTTGATTTTTCAAGGATGAAGAACCCAAATACATCTCTTCTTCACACTAAAAACACAGTAAATTGCGTTGGTAACAAACAATGACTGAAAAGGTGTCATAGGTAGATAGTTTTAAAGTGAATACAAGACCAGAGTTGTAACTGGGTCCGACTTCGAAACTGCTGAGCTTGGCCAAAATTAAAAATGAAGCGGGCCTGGAGTTTGAAATTTCTGCACAACGTGTATAAAATTATTCGACACTCTTACACAAATCGGGTCGCGGGTCATTCATATTTGTTAGGGAGGAAGAATACTAACAGAACTAAGAAACAATTTAAGAAGTCAAGCTCTTCGTTCTTTAAAATACTTAAAGACTAATAGATTCTAATTATACTTGTATTTATTGATTTTGTCTTGTTTTCATTGATGCTTTTATGCTAAGACATTTTGGCTGTAATATACTAGTAATACTTCTTTGATTGGCTTTGGGTACGGATCATTGTTAGACAGGCCAGGTCGGTCACAGGTTAAAAATTGAATGAACGTTGAACATATTTCATGCTCAATATTAGTGTTCAAAATTTCCTAATCCAGATGAACTACCATTATCAAAATATCTTCATTACTTGAATCTTGAATCATGATTGAAAGAGCTTCATCACCAACTTCCTCAACTATTTACAAGCAACATTAGAGATTTGAAAGGAGAGTTGCATGTATGCAATGTAAGATATTCTTAATATTTGGGGTTACAAAATTACCCCATATGGCAATAATAATATAAAATGCAGTTAATATTGTAAATATAGCTGCAAAAAAATTGCTGCTATTTAGCATTATTAGGCATTTAGGTGGATATAAAAAGTCATAGTTTTTGTTGGTTTACAGGAATTTCCAGTCTTTCAGAAACGTAGTTAAGGACTGTGGGGTGACAGAAACACCCCAAACGACGTAGAACAGTTAGTAATGGCAAGCTTCAATTAATTTCATTTATACTTTAGTTGTCCCATCATAAACTTTAAATTTCTTAGACTATACACTGGATTTTAATGCATGTTTGAGAGGGGAATGCTGCAAAGTTCGTAGCATTTTTATATGATGTTCCATATACATATATATTTTTTATTAATAAAACTGCAATGCAACTATTAACCATTTAAAAATTCCCATTAAAAAGTCTTTCTAGCAGTGGCACATCATTATTTGAAGTCACTTTTGATGCTATCATAAGTTAATTTTATTGTTAAAAAGTGCAGTTAATGCAAAAATGTTTTCATTTTTATTTTTTAGTATTTTCAATTATGTTTGATTTTTTTATTTACAAAAATCTTAGAATGGTTTTGGATATGACGGTCCCGGGCCGGGCCTGGGCCTGAATATAACCAATTGAAACGGACCAGGCTGGGCTTGGTTTTTGGATTAGAGGGTTAGGGAAGGACCCGGGCTTGAAATCATGGCCTGGTTACAAGTTTGCTATGTACTATGTAGTTGCATTCAATATTCTTTATATATATATTTTTTTTTTAAGGAAATTTTAAAGTAATGTCATTAATATCAATGCAAACTACAAAGACAAAAAATTGTAATAATTTTAAACAAATGATTTTATATTGCTTTGCTTTGACTACCATAAATTTTTAGGCTTGCTACGGGTATCACTGAGACCATTTACGTATCCAACATCTTTTCTTGTACACAAGTCACCTATTCATTGTAAAAGTAAAACTGCCGTTGTTTCAATCAATCAAACTTTTGCTATATTTATCAGCATTAAACAGAAATAATTACCTACTATTATATACTTCCTTTTATTAGCGGTGTACGGTAGTGAAACAAATTCAGGCCCGATTTTAACTACTTTCAAATCTTATTCTCAAAAACTGGATAGAATAACCAATTCTTTTAGCTATGTACATTTGAACTTTTACAATTTTAGCAGCAAAAAGTTGAATATAGAAGACAAATTTCATGTTTTAAAAATGATGTATTTTAGCTATTTTGGAAACTTGGTTAAAATTGACGTCTTGATAACATGCGGTCTTTTACAAAACGAATCATATGCAATATTTAAGAGAGACCAATTATACAACAATCCACTAGGTAAAACAAAAGATGGGGTGGAGTTAAATTTCTAATACCAAATTTATTTAATCCGAAACAACGCAATGCTATTAGGAGTAATCTATATATAATTTTGAAAGTCTATGGGTAGAAATTAACAATCCAATAAAAAATTAGCATTTTAAAAAGAATTTGTTAAATGTAGCTTACTGTCCAAAAAGAAATTCGCTTATCTGTTGAATTTTATATTAATAAATTTTGCACGGAAAGGAAAATTATGATTAAATCAAATTCCAAGGGCAATTTAACACATCTGGACATAGTAAAGCCAGGTTAAATGACGTTTGTAAAGTATTGATTCTAAAAATAATATTGCATATACATGTAGAATATTTAAAAGTTCTAAAATTTCTTAGAAATTTTGTTGCATATAAAACAGCTAGAAATATTTCTAACATTGTAAGCGTACAACGAATACATTAGAAATGATTACACTCGTCTACCAAACCAAAAGTCAAAGTGGAAGCTAATTCATGAGAATAGTAATACTAAGAAATCTTAATCAACCTATTGATGCTAATAAATATCAGGATGGAAAAATTACTACAGCTAACTATGAAACTTCTAATGAATTAAATGATAATTTTATTCATCTAAGAAAATACAATGGTCCAATAGTTAAGGACGAAAGTAAATCGGCTAAACTTCTTTAACCCGAATTTTGTTTATTTTTTTCAAGTTTCTTGTAATAGCAGAAATCCGATAATAAGTTTTTTGGAGCGAAGTTGTCAGAGTAAAGGAAAAATGTTTTTTTGACATTGGCTAACTGTTAAACAATAGTGTTTCTTAAATAACTATTCCTCTTTTCATTGTAGATGTAAATTACATGCACAAGTTAAGTGATTGTAATTTAATTCAAAACGTCGATGATACCTGCATATTCAACATACGGTAATTAATCCAAATTGCAACAAATTATGTATATATATCATAAATGAAGAATTTTGTATTTTGCAACCCACTAAAAACAATTACAATGTTTCAGCATTAACCCTTATAATCTCAACAATACTAAGGTTCCGACTATAGATGATTTCAAATAGTTAGGAGTAATTTTTTTTTGAAGCTAAATTTTGAATCTCGCAGTAATGCAACAGTTCGAAAAATAGTTTTTGGTATAAGAAATATGTCAATGATGGTAATGAAATTGCTAGCTTGAACGATAATTCAATTTTCCCCTATATTTATAATCTAAATTATGCAAATATATTACTTATTGATATATAAGATACATTCCTTTAAGAAAATTAATGTCCAATTAAGATGGACATAAATGTGTAAAAAAAAATTCTTCCAGAACTAAGTACTACGTTTTCAAATAAATTCTTTTTCCAATACAGCTTGTCATTTTGAACAATATGTTGACAATATTAATCTCATCGCGACCTTAATAGCTTATAATACGAATTAAATGTCTGGTTATATTCATAAACAGCACTGCAGATTTAAACCTAGATTAAGAATAGAAAAAAAGTTGTGAAAAAATCATTCATCGAACTCGAAATTCTTTGCCTAGCCTAGTAAATTTATTGCATCGATTTCAGATAAATTACTAATTAAATGCAGATCTCTGTTTAGATTTTATACTCACACTCGTCAATTTGGACTTCTGCCTCAATATACTTTTGATGGACATCTATTACGACATACACGGTGATAAGTGACATTCTCAACTAACTAGCAACGTTTTGTTACACTATAATAATCGTTTTACGTGACTAAAGATAATTAACTTAACGCCTTAAGAGAGAATATAAGAAAAACAAATTGAAAGGAATGTTGATTTTGTATTACATTATACCAGAAGTAATTACAATATGCGCAAGCACAATGCGAGATCTCATTGACACACATTTGGTTGAACATATTCACGAAACTTGTACATTCTTGATTGCTACATTTGTCTCGAGTGTACAGTATTTATTAGTGGCGGCGCTAAAGACCTACAGACCTCGTAAGTCGAAATTGCCGGGAGAGGGATGCAAGTGAACAATGTACAATAAAAACCTGCTTTTTGTAATAAAATATCAAGAAATAAAGTCAAATTTTTTGCATGCAGTCTACGTCATGACGTAATTCTAATCGTAGCTAAGAACTCAAATTTTTTGAAGGTAAAATCTAGGCACTTTTATATTTTTGCAGAACCGTTGTCCACTATGGTGTTAGCCCGCATTATTATGCTAATATAAACATTACGTAATGTACCATGGACAGATTACATAAATGTGTAAATACTATGTTATAATATTTGATATGCATTCATTTAATACTGCATGAAAATACAATAACATTCATTTTAAAGCAAGATTGAGTAACACAAGATGAAGAAATGTAAATCATTGAAAGGATAGTGGGCTTGACGGTCGCAATTGTTGCACGTATTAAACAATATCAGTAAATTAGTGCATGATCCACAGCATATACTTTTCCCGGCTAGAGCTTCTTGGTTGGCGGCTAAATATTTTTTGCAGTGACGTTAAAAGCCGCAAACGGGCGTGGCAGCAAATATTGAAGCTGTTCCCTGCCGCAAAATTTTTACTGTATGTAATATTCACTAGATTTCTCATAATTTATCTGAACATACACTAATCTAGTATAAAACTCATTATTCATTGTAAAAACACTGTTTACTTATGTTTGAAAATCAAAGCAACAGTTAATAATAGGGCTGCTAAAAATCCGGGAATTAACCGCAGTTTACGGCTGGCTGCAGCCAAAGCCGCAAAACACTAATGGTATTCTTGTACCACCATGCTAAATAGTTTGGCATGTAGCTATTTTTTGTAAACAAGTAGAAATTAAAATTTTCACTTCAAATATGAGTAACGTATGTTCGGCGAGTGACTCCTACGTGGATAATCATAATGCCTTACAATACCCTTTTTAGAATTACATCAAGGGATATAAAAACCACAATATCTAATGATAATTTTCAGTTAAGAACAGTTCATGGAAACAGAAATCTGACTAAATCAAATTGTTTGTGTTAACTTGTTAATTAATTATTGGAAATTATATATTATACATGTTTTGACAAAGACATGTATATCATTGATCATACAAATTTGCAAATACATTGCATTGAAATAAAAATAGAAGAATAAATTACTTAACTTTCCATATAATCTTAAGAACATTTTAGACCCGTAAGACCGGCTGAAACGGACAACTTCCAGCTCTGATTTGCATACAAAATGATTTTCAATAATCTAATCATGATCCCCATTGCCTTGAAACAATTAAGAAACGCAACCTAACCACGAGAATTTACTTAGAAATATGATACAAGCCATGGATTGTGTGGGGGCAACACTGAGGATTTTAATTACTACTATAAAAAAGAACTGGCAAAACGGAATATCAGATTATGCTTGATCTGGCCAAGTAAAAAAACTGTTCTCTGTAGCACGCATCTTTCTTAAACTTATTTAAGCCATAAACAATATTTGGGTACAAAAACTACCTTGAAATCCATGTTTACGTAGAAAAACTATGTCAAACAGGCTGTAACTGTTAAAAGCATGTTCACATAAACAATAAACTTAAATTGAAAACTATGTTAAAAATTTTACGTAATATTAAGTAAGTCTGATTTAAATATTGGCACGAGTTAATGTTAACAACACAGCGAAATGATTTCTGAATATGCGCAAGTCTATGCGCGTATAAATATGAAAATAAATAGACGAATGTTCAACACAAGATCTCTAAGAAAAACAGGAATGTAAAAATCGTAGCAAGAATGTTTTAACAAACAAAATTAAATTGCAAATCCAAAGATGAAGCCTGTAAATATTATAAAAATCATATCAGCATCAATATTAAATACTTCTCCAATAAAAATAGATTAATTTAAATGGACACATTGATTGCATTTTAAATTTATTTTATTCCTTTCTGCAATATATGTTACTGGGTAATATCGAATAGATGATGAATAAAAAATCTGCCTATCGATTTTGCACAGCTTCGGAAGTTGTGAGTTTCGTATAGTGATGTTTCTAATTTAACCTTATTCAACCTTTTGATTATTGCTAAAAAACAAACCCAGAAGTAGGTTGGGGGATTCGCCTTCCGGGCCAGAGGAACACAAATAGGGTTACGTTTAGTGTTCATATATGTTAAGAGTAAAAGCGCCGTTTGAATATCATACGAAGTGAGGTTAGTCACTATTATAACAGCGTGAAACATTTCTCGTTCTCTCATTTACATCATACATAACGCAAAATGTAAACGCTATTTATTATTCTGATTATGTTATCGACGTACAGGAAAAACTCACAAAGGGCTTTATCTTTAACAGCTACAATGGAGGAACCGGGGGTCTGCACCAAGCCTGGAAACGGTTCAAAATTTCTTGACCAGACCCGACACGGGTTGTAATAAAAAAGGCTTTTTCTTTATTATTGTAAAACATCCAATTGAAATAAGATTAAAGTAGGATCTAATCATTTAAGCTAAAATATATGCGTTCAATTTAAATGAATGTACGTCCTGAATCGTAATTCTTGGCCCACCAGCCGGGAAGGTTTGTTGACCAGACACATCTATTTGTTAACCCGAACCAACCCGACCCGGCAATTTGTTGACCCTATTCGACCTGACCCGTTAATTATTGACCCGACCCGTTCACGGATCGACCCGTTTCCAGGCCTGGTCTGTACTAATGAGAGTTTGAAGAAAATTCAATAAACTTAGTGTAGTTCCACTAGTGTATGACAATACAAAATATCATGGTTAACACAAAATTGTAATTTAAAGGAAGTAATTTAAGGTTGTTAAATATATCCAAGCAAGTCGCAGGCGAATGAATTGTCTATCATACACCTTTCTTAAGAAAATGAGTAGAAAGCGTCATTAAATTTTTCAGGTTGTACATTAAATTTGAATTCTAAAAAATAGTACAACAGAAATGACATGGCTTTAAGCCTCACAAAATGTTTCAAAATAAGCATCTTAATGGAGACAACCATAGTCTATGAATCATAGGCCAAAAATATAACAGGTTGGGAAAAGCCAACATCGCAAACTGGTGAATTACATGTATAGTATATTGAAATTCTTTAGACAGAAATTCCCTAAAAGTAAATTCGAATTTTTGCTCAATATTTATCCATACAACAATCACAAAAAAGGAAAATATGGGATCAGAAAGAAAACGTTTTGAAACTATTAACCTTAAACTGCAATGGCATCTAAACAATGTAATTCCATGAACGTTAGATATGGAGAAAATTAAATCAATTTTAAGAAATCGGAATTTTCAAGTACGTGTTTTATTTTTCCACATTAAATTCAAGCCTGCTCCCAAAAAAATGTGTCCATCACTCACGAATTTCAAATTGCCTAGCAGGTTTGGAAAAATAGTCTTGAAAATGTTAAAAAACATTTGTATTTTTAAAAGAACACCAGGGTGTTTAATTTAAACTGCCTATCGTCCATTTTCAAAAACAAACTGTTTTTCCACATTTACAAAGAATTTTATCCAGATCAATTAGCAAATTTGAAAATTGTAGGGCATGGGCAGGTCTATTGGGGAACAAGCTTAAATGCAAAGTTGAAAATTTCTATTAAAGCGTTAATAGTTTTTGAGGCAGTTTAAATTTAAGCCTAAGAACTAATGAATGATATTAACCGGATTCTTTAAGTAGTATGCAATTCATGGCAATACTTCGTTTAAAACCAGTTGTTCATTAATAGTGAGATACACATTAGCATTAAATGAACAAACTTTAGAAAGAAATATCCGATAAAGCCAGCAACCAATTCTCTCTATAGAGGAACCGGAAATAGCCTCATCCCAAAGTCGCAGCCGAAGTTAGTTCGTGATACCCTTACACATTTCAGTGTTTCAAATTTACTAAATTAATAGAATTAAATGCAGAATTAGAAGGGACCTAAAGCCTTATTGCCCAGCATGTACATTGAATTTAGTTTATATAGTACTAGTAAACAATATCCGCGGCAGTGAATATTAACTAAGGACACGTACTTTTGCATTAGGGTATTGGGTTAGAGCTAAAGTTCGGGTAGACTTAGGTTAGGTTTTGGGTTCGTGTTAAGATTAGGGTTGAGGCTAGGGCGATAATTATAATATTGATAAATTAGCTCATTCACAGGATTGATGATTGAAGAAATTCTTTATCAAATTTTGTGTTCGCAGAAATAATTCGTTTTGCTTGTTCAGATATGTCGGTTTTTACAAAAGTTCTACGTCCAAGATGCAATCACTAAACACTATTTTATGACGCTTCAATAGAAAATTCGCACAGTTTGTGGGAGATCGTTGTTCTGCTTCATATTTAAAGAAAAGTTCTTATGATGCTTTATCTTCAAATTGAAGCATTTTAACAATTTGGAAAAACCATTTTCAGACAAAATCTTTGGTGCCAACATGAAAATAAAGAACCACTAATGAGCGCTTTCTTTTTTTTATCTTCGCTTAACATATTCCCCAATTCAGCCTCAATAACATGTCTGCGAATAGCTTAGAAATTGCTAATTTCAGTGATTTCAAGTAGGCTGGCATGTTTCTTAAAACAGAAAAGGTTGATACCAGAGGAGCAGAAGGGATGTAGGACAAAGACAAGAGGATGCAAAAATCATTTGTTAATAGACCAGGCAGAAGTGGAGAATTGTAGAAGAAGGAAGACAAACTTAGCAATGGCATGGATAGACTACAGGAAGGCATATGACATCATATCACATAGGTGGGTATTGAAGACGCTAGAGGTCAATGGAGTTTCACGGAAATGGCTTGAGTTTCTAGAGGGAGATGGGAAAGTGGCAGCCTGAGATAGACGAGCACAGGTTGAGGTTTAGGCGAGGCATATTCCAAGGAGACAGCTTAGCACCACTACTGTTTGATGTTAACCTAATCCCTATCACAGAAAAGTTAAAGAAGACAGGCATAGGGTATAAAATGGAGAATAATGGTAAAGCAGTGAGTCACCTGTGGTACATGGACAACTGAAGATGTATGTTAGTTCAAGGAAGATGTTGCAGAAGCAAGTGCAGACATTGGAAAAAGCAAGCAGAGATTCTGGGTTGGAATTTGGATTAGGAAAGTGTGCGACAGTGACAATGACTAGAGGCAAGTGAATAGATGGAAATGGTTTGAGGATNGAAGATACTAGCAGCAGAGAGAGCATTCAACTTAAAGGGAGATGTAGATAGGCTGTACATGGCAAGGCATAAGGGAGGGAAAGGGCTGCTAAGTGTGGAGGAAACTGTAGAAGCAGAAGCACTAGGGCTAAAGGAGTATGTAGAAGAGCAACCTAGAGGATCCCTACTAGAGCTCACTAAGTAGTTAATGCAGATAAGAACTGAGAGTGAAGGATAGAAGGTATACCAGAGTAGGATGGAATTAGAGAGACAAACAAGATATATGCAGAAGGCAATGCATGGAGAATACTGGAGGAACACAGAATGAATAGATGGAAATGGTTTGAGGATGAGGAGGTCAAAGAGGGGTACAAGTACTTAGGAGTAATAGAGAAGGACAGAACAGATCACATGGAAATGAAGATGAGGCTAAGGAAAGAGTACAAGAGGAGAGTAAGGAAGGTACTACAGAAGTCAGCATTGAATGGGCAGAACAGCATAAAGGCAATTAATACGTGGGCAATACCAGTGTTGAGATATTCGGCAGGAATAGTTAGGTGGAATAAGAATGAACTGAGGGAATTAGACAGGGAGACAAGGAAGATACTAGCAGCAGAGAGAGCATTCAACCTCAATGGAGATGTAGATAGGCTGTACATGACAAGGCATAAGGGAGGTAAAGGGCTGCTAAGTGTGGAGGAGACTGTAGAAGCAGAAGCACTAGGGCTAAAGGAATATGTAGAAGAGCAACCTGAGGGGTCCCTACTAGAGGTCACTAAGGAGTTGAAGAAGATAAGAACTGAGAGTGAAGGAAAGAAGATATACCAGAGTAGGATGGAATCAGAGAGGCAAACAAGGTATAGGCAGAAGGCAATGCATGGAGAATACTGGAGGAACACAGAAAAGTGTGATAGAGAAGAGAGCAACAAGTGGTTAAAGAAGGCAGGACTGAAGAGAGAAACAGAAGCACTAATAATGGCAGCACAGGAGCAAGCAATAAGAACAAACTGGGTGAAGAAGCATATAGACAGAAGAGTAGAAATAAGTGATAAATGTAGGCTATGTAAGAAAGAGGCGGAGACAGTAGATCATCTGAAAGCAGGGTGTGAGAAGTTGGCACAGAATGAGTATAAGTTCAGGCATGACAAGGTGGGAAGAATGGTAAATTGGAGCTTGAGCAGGCAGTATGGCTTAGAAGCAGGAGACAAGTAGTGTGAGCACAAACCACAGGGTGTCATAGAAAATGAGAAGGTTAAGATACTGTAGGACTTCAACATACAGACAAGGAAGGTGATAGAAGCACGGAGGCCAGACATAGTAGTAGCAGACAAAGAGAAAAGATTGGGAACAGTGATAGACATAGCAGTACTTAAGGACAGGAATTTAGAAAGCAAGGAGAAAGAGAAGATAGACAAGTACAGGGAGTTAGCCGAAGAAATAGAAAGGCTGTGGAAGTTAAAGAAAGTTGAAGTAGTCCCGGTAGTTGTAGGAGCACTAGGAGCAGTGAGTAAGAAGCATAAGAGATACTTGGAGGAGTAGGGAGTACCAAAGTGGGGAGGAGCAGTAGCACAGAAGGCAGCATTGTTAGGAACAGCTAGAGTCCTGAGGTAAGCTCTCGGACTCCCTGTGAACTGGTGAGTTCCCCGAGCTGAGAGGAATACCAGCATGAAGCTGTAAGATGCAATAATAATAATAATAATAATAATAAAATAATATATTCCATATATTGCATACATATTTGTGAAGCAAATCCTAGTGCGCTATAAAATAAAAAAAATACAAGTCAAAATATTGAGTTCAAAGAGTTCCGTTTTTTAAAATTTAACAACGTTTTCGCATTCTTTGTATTTGCACTAAGACTGTGTAACATATAACCACCAGCAATTGAAATCGATCTTTTAGATTCAATACGTTTATGATTTCTAATTTTTATCAAATACTGTCTAAAAGTTCTCTTAGCTGAATTTTCAAAAACCAATAAATCATTCAAAGAACTAGTAAAATTATTATGGAATGCTTAAAAGATTAGAATACATACTTTATAATTTATGCGATAGGAAATCTTTAGGACATGAAGTTCAATGATTGTA
This sequence comes from Hofstenia miamia, assembly GCA_900660155.1. Classification (NCBI taxonomy): domain Eukaryota; kingdom Metazoa; phylum Xenacoelomorpha; order Acoela; family Hofsteniidae; genus Hofstenia; species Hofstenia miamia. The sequence goes on along the minus strand of CABFPE010000178.1, from coordinate 1,261,548 downwards.
GGGCTGGTATTGTCCATCCTTTTCAGATAAAAGAAGTTATAGGCAGAAAATATCTAATTTTGTAAAAATTTTTAACGAACTTTTATTGCTAAATTTCTATCATCTACTAGGCCAAGATTACGAACATTTTCAGTAGATTTACTAGAAATTTGAAATATTGAAAAGTGTTAAAATATTAGTTTTTGAAGTATTTAAAATGTGATGTGAATAAAATAATAGTTTTTTAAATTTTATATCGTCTTTAAACAGAATTGTTGAGTAATGTTAATATTTTTTGAATTTACATTTACAAAAAATTGTGTATCGTCAGTTTACATATTGTGATTAATTGAACGAGAAGCTAGATATTTGCATATAAAATAGTTATAAATTATAAAGAAAATATGGCCTAGAATAGAGCCTTGAGGCATTCCACATTAATTTTTGAACAAATTAGATTTTATATTATTAAATGGAAACGCATTTGATTTATATATACATATATATATATATATATATATATATAAATCCAAATATATTAAGACCACAAAGTAAAACATCAAAGTAAATACCTGGATAGAAGAGTAATAGTGTATCGATGAATATGAGGTATCGTGGCAATCTGGCAGTGTAGTATATGAGGTAACCTGGCAACTGGGCTTTGTAATGTATGAGGTAGTTCCAAGGGCATGTGGAAATTTTAATTGTTTGGATTTCCGGCGATTTGTTATCAATAACCAAAAAATCAATACAAGCACAGATAACACAATTACATTAATTGCTGCTGCTGCAATGACAACGATAATTAAAGGCCTGGTTGATATTTGAGATATTTCTAAAAACATAATTTTGCTAAAATGCTGATAAGATCTTTATATATACATATATATGAACTATAAAAGGTAGTAATTGCAAATTTCCTAGAGCAGCTAATAGAATGTGACGCTAAAAATTCAAAATTGTGACAACAATGTGACTAATTGTAACATCAAAAGTATAGCGGATTTTAAAGTTTTTGTACAAAAGAAAATCAAAGTAGGACATTTTGTCGATCAAAAATAACATTGTGACTTAATAAATTTTAATAAAACACCTCAAATAGAACCCATTTCACTTCCAAAAGGTCTTGCGTAAATGTGACTTTTGTTTACCCTAGTAACTAACTACTTTGAATTTCTTCGGAAATGCAGTCATAAAATCCTTATGAGTTTCAAAGAGAAAAAGTTGGTTAAAATGAATTATATTATTAAAATTAAGTCCACACTGTAGAAGAGAAAATTATTAAAGCCATACACACTGAATTTCAAATCCATTTATTGTTTAAAGGTATACAGAGACAAGGTATTTCATCTCATCCCGTGATTTTTTACCGCTCTTTTAATGGATGATGTGAAACAGATTTCTGTGTTTCCAGCTGAAGTGTACCAAATTATTTCGTGTCAGCATTGCCTTCATTCTTCAGTGGAATAAGTAACTGAAAATTATGGGTACAACAAGATGGGGCACCGTCGCATTATTCCATCATGTTCCAAATCCGCAATTACCTGAATCAACAATACCAGTTGAAGATCGATTGGGTGTGGTGGCACAATAGTATGGCCTCCGAACCAACTACTTTTGGCTATGCGACGAATGTGATATCATCTTTAGAGCAAACCACGAGCAACCGCTCGATCTCCATGTCAACAATCAAAAAGTCTTTGGATTCCTTCCTCCAACGATATTAGCTTTGTTTAGAAAGTGAAGGCCGATAGTTTAAATAAAAACTTATTTTCTACTTTTAGTACAAAAAATAATCCACCAGACGAGCTTAAACACCCTGAAGAACAAGTATAAAAAATCACCGCATTAATTTCTGTATGTGACTAGTGTGATCAACTTAATTATAATCCAGATAATTTCAGCATAAGCTTAAGTTTTAAATTGACAACAGAGAAAAGGTCAAATTCAGTTAAAAAAACCCACCCATGTCAGTTTTTGTATGCCAGTTCAAGGAAGATGTTGCAGAAGCAAGTGCAGACATTGGAAAAAGCAAGCAGAGATTCTGGGTTGGAATTTGGATTAAGAGAGTGTGCAACAGTGACAATGACTAGAGGCAAGTGAATAGATGGAAATGGTTTGCGGATGAGGAAGTCAAAGAGGGGTACAAGTACTTAGGAGTAATAGAGAGGGACATAACAGTTCATGAGGAAATGAGGACGAGGTTAAGAAAAGAATACAAGAGGAGAGTAAGGAAAGTACTACAGAAATCAGCATTGAATGGGCAGAACAGCATAAAGGCAATTAATACGTGGGCGATACCAGTGTTGAGATATTCGGCAGGAATAGTTAGGTGGAACAAGAATGAATTGAGGGAATTAGACAGGGAGACAAGGAAGATACTAGCAGCAGAGAGAGCATTCAACCTCAATGGAGATGTAGATAGGCTGTACATGACAAGGCATAAGGGAGGTAAAGGGCTGCTAAGTGTGGAGGAGACTGTAGAAGCAGAAGCACTAGGGCTAAAGGAATATGTAGAAGAGCAACCTGAGGGGTCCCTACTAGAGGTCACTAAGGAGTTAAAGAAGATAAGAACTGAGAGTGAAGGAAAGAAGATATACCAGAGTAGGATGGAATCAGAGAGACAAACAAGATATATGCAGAAGGCAATGCATGGAGAATACTGGAGGAACACAGAAATGTGTGACAGAGAAAAGTGCAACAAGTGGTTAAAGAAGGCAGGACTGAAGAGAGAAACAGAAGCACTGATAATGGCAGCAGAGGAACAAGCAATAAGAACAAACTGGGTGAAGAAGCATATAGACAGAAGAGTAGAAGTAAGTGATAAGTGTAGGCTGTGTAAGAAAGAGGCGGAGACAGTAGATCATCTGATAGCAGGGTGTGAGAAGTTGGCACAGAATGAGTATAAGTTCAGGCATGACAAGGTGGGAAGAATGGTACACTGGAGTTTGAGCAGGCAGCATGGGTTAGAAGCAGGAGACAAGTAGTGTGAGCACAAGCCACAGGGCGTCATAGAAAATGAGAAGGTTAAGATACTGTAGGACTTCAACATACAGACAAGGAAGGTGATAGAAGCACGGAGGCCAGACATAGTAGTAGCAGACAAAGAGAAAAGATTGGGAACAGTGATAGACATAGCAGTACCAAAGGATAGGAATGTAGAAAGCAAGGAGAAAGAGAAGATACCAAGTATAGAGTGTTGGCAGAGGAAATAGAAAAGCTGTGGAAGTTAAAGAAAGTTGAAGTAGTCCCGGTAGTTGTAGGAGCATTAGAAGCAGTGAGTACGAAGAATAAGAGATACTTGGAAGAGTTGAGAGTACCAAAGTGGGGAGGAGCAGTAGCGCAGAAGGCAGCATTGTTAGGAACAGCTAGAGTCCTGAGGAAAGCTCTCAGACTCCCTGGGAACTGATGAGTTGTCGGGGCTGATAGGAATACCAGCATGAAGCTGTTCAAAGTAAGAAATAATACTAATAATAATGAATGACTTTATTTAGCCGCTGAAGGCAGATACTACAAAAAAATAAAAACATGTTAAGTTTTACAACAGCAAGGACAGTCACAGAAGATAAAGTAGAAGCAGATGGAAGAGTGGGCGAAGTTGGAGAACGGCTCAGCAAAGAGGAAAGACATCAAAGATTTCTTGAAGCTCGGGATAGGGAAAAGAAATCAATGGCTGTTGGAGGGTTGAGAGTCAAGATGTAATTAGCGGCAATACAAGTACGATTGTAAAACGAGTGAAGGGTGCGATGTTTTTTGGCACGACGAATGAAGAAAGTGACAACCTCATCAGAGCGAGCGCAGCAGGAATTAGAGAACTTAATGAAATCAAAAGGATCAAGATCCAATTTGCGAGTCAGTAGTCGATTGAACAGAAGGAGATCACAGCCATGGAAGTAGAGTTACAGCGGGAGAGAGGAGAATTTCAGCAGAGCGTCTTTATAGGCCAAAGAGGAAATCCATTTGAAAGCGCGTTTCTGGAAACGTTCCATGGAGTGGAACAAAGCACGAGAAGGCCACCAACAAGGAGACGCGTAGAGAAGATGGAAGGCATGGAAGTAGAGTGACAGCGAGAGGGTGGAAAATTTGAGAAGAACGTCTTTGTATGGCAAGGGAGAGATCCATTTGAAGACACGCTTCTGGAAACGTTCCATAGAGTGTAACAAGGAACGAGAAAGCCACCAACAGAGAGAAGCGTAGAGAAGAATGGCGCGAGGAATGGACTTGAACAAAGAGAATTTCACTGCAGCTGTGGAATTAAAGGGAACACTATAGAAGAGGGCAAAGAGTGAGGAATTAGCGTTGCGGAGGCGTAAGAACAAATGACCAGACCAAATTAAGTTAGCAGCAAGGTGACTATAAGTTTGTTTGGCTTAAAACAGTCTCGTTTTGGACTCGTTGTATATCCAATGTAAAGCTCAAACTCGGCTCGTTGACAAATCTTTATAAATTAGGACAAATTAGGTTCACTTAGTTACCCAGAAAACATTCATATTAGGGTTCGACGGAATTGCATTGATCCCTGTCTCAATTAAAACAACTGGACTTGTCCCGGTTTTGTTATATAGTCGCACCCATAGCCTTTATATTATTCAAAATAGGTAAAAAGAAACAATAATACTATGAAATCAGTGGACAGTGTTCATTTATGGCCCTAGGCGGATTCACAATATCACGTGGGATTAAATGGTTTCACCGAACACTCATTCACATTACTAAAAACAATTAAAATTGCAAATGCCAATAACATCAATAAAAAATATTTTCTTAATATACGAAATATTCTTTGAAACAGTCATTCCATTGATGATGCTTCATAGATAACTTATCATTCACAAAAAATCAGTGAGCTTACCTAATGAATTTGGTTTAGTACTTAAAGTGAAGTTGTTACATTTCGTCACGTATTTGAAATGTTGGGAATTTATGCAAAATGAATATGAAGCAGCTGGAAGGAGATTGGTAACTGAAACCACAAATGTATCTCTAGACGATTCAATTTGCATCGTTCTCTAAAAACTCGTACTGAACTAGTATCGTAGAAAACACAAGTTGATAAACTCAATAAAGATCACGATATATGAAAGTAAAGATTAATGCAGTTATGATAGATGAATAATGTGTTCTTGGAAAAGTAATTAATGATTTGATAAAATTTTAAGAGAAAATGTTTTTCCATAATGCCAGAGAAGAAAATACATGACTTGAGGCTAGATGATTTCTATTCTAAGAACCGTTTGTAATTTTCTAGAATTTTATGTCGAATCATCAAAGCAATGAATGACACATAATGTTTTCTTGAGAGAATTGGGTATAATGCATTATTCCATACATGGAATTACAAAATCAATACTAGAAACAAAATCAATAGTTAAAATCAGTTTGAACAAATAATTTCATCAAAGTAAATGACTAAAGCTGACGTCATTTGGAAACGGAGTTGACGTTGTCAACGTAGTTGTAAAATGACGTAGTCATTTCTAGTGGCGTGGATATGGGAAATTCGAAAAATTTGGTGCCATAATTGTATCATTTTTTTCAAAATTTAACGTGTCACACATGTGCGCAATTGTATTACGATTTTGCAAAATTTCAATGAATGTGCCCAGAGCAATAGGCTTTGGGTTATTGGCAAAAATGCAATTTTTTGACTTTTTAAATTGAGTGTCCCTAGCATAATCAAATTTTAAAATTTTTAGTAATTTATGTATTCACACTTTAGGTAAGTCCAAACTGCACATTTCACTTCTTAATAAAAATGGTGTATAATGAAAACTGGTTCCACAATTGTTATTTAAATTCAAAAATACGTTTTCTGATAAAAGCCTCATTTCACAAAAAGTGCTCTACAAGCATAGATTACTGTTGAATATGCATTGGGAAAAATACGGGTATGCTAACTTTTTCATATTTGTGCATTAGAATTGTCATGCCAATATTTACAATAATACAGTTTTGGCAGGCTGGCTGATAAGGTCATTTAAAGTTTGCGCAATTTCCGTACATTTTTGACAATAAATTCTTGTAAATTGTTCGGAATTTGATGATATTTTCAATATATGCTCATTATTAATTGAAATCAAAATGGAAAATATAAAATTAATGAAATATATATTTTGGCCAAAGCCAAATTTAAAAAGCCTAAAATTGAAAAACCTAATATGGGCTTTGCTACAAGTTAATGTAGGCTTAACACGTCATATATAACGAAAATTTACATGTTTTCTGAAAATATATTGAAATTTAAAAAATTTCTGCAGAAAGGTTTTCTTAAGAAATAGCCTCAAATAAAAGCCTAAAATTCCATATTTTGGTCTTTATCTCGGCAATTATTAACAGATTTCAATGAAAATTGATATTTGGACTTTACATATTGTTATAAGCAACACTGCTTTTGAGATTGAGTGTGGTCTACAGTAGTTTGGCCAAAAAGCCTATATTTTCAGGCTTTAATAGGCCTCCTCACAGGATTGCACTGATATAACACAATATTACATATTGAAGAATGAGCCTTTCTTTGTAATATATAAAAGTTTTAGGAAATTCATATGTTCTATTTTCGAGAAAATTTAGCCCAGATTGGACAAGTTGCAAATAACTGCTAATTTTACTAATTTCTGTACATTTGTCAAAGAAACATATGTTTTATTCTGAAATTCAAATATCCCACTATCTAAAGTAAGCCACAACTGTTTGAAATTACACATTTATCATAGAAATTACATTTTATGTAGAAATCCAGAAGTCTGGATATGCAAAAGCAGTAAACAGTTGTTCGAAAATTATACATTTGTCGAAGAAATATATGTTTTACATTGAATTATGTCAAACAGGCAAAGAACAACATTGCAGCGCTCCTAAATTCAAGCGTTTCTCTAAGCAATATGTGCTTTCTGCTTAACAATTAAAAAGAAATATACAAAAAATACCTTAAGGCGTTCCTAAGTTCAAATATTTCTTTAAGCAATATGTTTTCTACTTAAAAATTAAGAAGAAACATATAAGGACAATCATATTTTGATCGCAAATCAAAACATTTCTCTAAACAATATATGTTTTCTACTTAACAGTTTTTAAGAAATATACAAGAACAGCCTTCTGGCGATCCTAAATTTAAATAAATTGCTGAAAATACACAAATCTCTTCAAATACATGTTGTTTACTATAANCTGATAAGGTCATTTAAAGTTTGCGCAATTTCCGTACATTTTTGACAATAAATTCTTGTAAATTGTTCGGAATTTGATGATATTTTCAATATATGCTCATTATTAATTGAAATCAAAATGGAAAATATAAAATTAATGAAATATATATTTTGGCCGAAGCCAAATTTAAAAAGCCTAAAATTAAAAACCTAATATGACCTTTGCTACAAGTTAATGTAGGCTTAGCACGTCATATATATTAAAAATTTACATGTTTTCTGAAAATATATTGAAAGTTAAAAAATTTCTGCAGAAAGGTTTTCTCAAGAAATAGCCTCAAATAAAAGCCTAAAATACCATATTTTGGCCTGTACCTCTGCCAATTATTAACAGATTTCAATGAAAATTGATATTTGGACTTTACATATTGTTATAAGCAACATTGCTTTTGAGATTGAGTGTGGTCTACAGTAGTTTGGCCAAAAAGCCTATTTTTTTAGGCTTTAATAGGCCTCCTCACAGGATTGCAGTGATATAACACAATATTACATATTGAAGAATGAGCCTTTCTTTGTAATATATAAAAGTTTTAGGAAATTCATATGTTCTATTTTCGAGAAAATTTAGCCCAAATTGGACAAGTTGCAAATAACTGCTAATTTTACTAATTTCTGTACATTTGTCAAAGAAACATATGTTTTATTCTGAAATTCAAATATCCCACTATCTAAAGTAAGCCACAACTGTTTGAAATTACACATTTATCATAGAAATTACATTTTATGTAGAAATCCAGAAGTCTGGATATGCAAAAGCAGTAAACAGTTGTTCGAAAATTATACATTTGTCGAAGAAATATATGTTTTACATTGAATTATGTCAAACAGGCAAAGAACAACATTGCAGCGCTCCTAAATTCAAGCGTTTCTCTAAGCAATATGTGCTTTCTGCTTAACAATTAAAAAGAAATATACAAAAAATACCTTAAGGCGTTCCTAAGTTCAAATATTTCTTTAAGCAATATGTTTTCTACTTAAAAATTAAGAAGAAACATATAAGGACAATCATATTTTGATCGCAAATCAAAACATTTCTCTAAACAATATATGTTTTCTACTTAACAGTTTTTAAGAAATATACAAGAACAGCCTTCTGGCGATCCTAAATTTAAATAAATTGCTGAAAATACACAAATCTCTTCAAATACATGTTGTTTACTATAAAATTAATTAGACATATATATTATCGACTTTAGGTTTATAATTTTAAATTTCAATAGCAAATGTACATAAAACATTTAAACCTGATTTATGAGAGCTGTGCACAAAACAATCTGTAAATATAGTAGTAGTGATTAGTTTTATTTACCAATATTTATTGTAACACCTAAGATGCATGTAGTTTAATTTACATAAAGACTGCGGAACATTGGATTCAATGCTACTATAATTAACTGAATAGTACGGATACTGTTAGTTAGATTTTGTGACTGAATTGCGGTAAATTGAATATATTTCTGCAACTATCCTCACAGAGTGCTTGCATTACTACATCAAATGGCAGATATATATTTCCTTCCTAATAGAATGTTATTAAAACACATTCTATTTGCAGAAGAAAAAGCTTCACGGCGCTCATAAATTCAAATGTTTTTCTAAGCAATGCACGTTTTTAGTTAATTTTTAATAAGACAAATACAGGACAAACCTTATGGCAATCCTAAATTCAAATGTTTTTTTAAGCAATGTATTTTTCCAACTTAACACTTGATAAGATATATGCAGAAACAAATTTTTGGCGAACCTAAATATCAAATGTTTTTCTAAGTAATATATGTTTTCTACTTAACACTTTATAAAGCATATACAGAACAACCTTATGACAATCCTAAATTCAAATGTTTTCCTAAGCAATATATGTTTTCTACTTAACACTTGATATGATATATGCAAACAACTTTTTGGCGAACCTAAATATCAAATGTTTTTCTAAGTAATATAAGTTTTCTACTTAACACTTTCTAAAGCATATACAGGATCAACCTTATGACAATCCTAAATTCAAATGTTTTCCTAAGCAATATATGTTTTCTACTTAACACTTGATATGATATTTGCAGAAACAACTTTTTGGCGAACCTAAATATCAAATGTTTTTTTAACTAACATATGTTTTCTACTTAACACTTTATAAAGCATATACAGAACAACCTTATGACAATCCTAGATTCAAATGTTTTCCTAAGCAATACATGTTTTCTACTTAACACTTGATATGATATATGCAGAAACAACTTTTTGGCGAACCTAAATATCAAATGTTTTTTTAAGTAACATATGTTTGACTAATAGGCAAAATAATACAAAACCGCAATTTTGACTTAAGTCAAAAGACTAATCATGTGGCACCCCCCTTACAAATTTAAAGAAAACATCCAGTAGGATAACAAGGCCTGCAAGACAACTATAGTGACTATGCAGCTTCTTTGAAAGCCCTCGAAATCTCTTTAAAAATATGGTCTGCTTTGATCCCGCGCGATTTTTTTTATGGCGCGCTCTGAAAGAAAAGGATTTCTCCAGAATTTCGCGCGCCGCTATGAAGTTTCAAACGGTGATAACCACTAACATTGAGCAAATTTCTTCCCTAAATTTGAAGAATGTCTTCTCCAACATGCAAAAAGAAATAGAAGCCGGACACTTCCAGCAGTTTGTAACGTTGTGATAAGTAAATTTCTCTGTCATTTTACTATACAGCGATTTTCGGACACCGTCTATAAACCTGTTTGTTCCACAGCATACTCCACGGATATCATTAACATACTAGGCCTGATCACAACATCATACAGTATATATAACAAATATTTAAAAGATTGAAAAACGAAATATCAAAACAACTTACATTCATATTTAGAAAGATCAAATTATGTAATTTGAAATCTTTACACTTTAACTTGAACTCCAGCACCAAAGAAAAGACACTTCTGTTGACAGAGAGCAATGTGGGCGGATCTATTTCAACTAAGAAAATATTGTATAAGTTAACATGAACTAACAGTTAAATAAATGTGCATTATATGGATTTGGAGAATTGTATAAATAATGAATTAAGTGTAACACTTTAATCAGTTACAAAGGGACAATACGTGTAGGGGCAATACAAAATAGTCGATAGGAAAAAAATTTGTGTTCAAGTAAATTTTTTTTGAAAATTTGCTTAACCAATATTGATTATTGATTAATTCATAATCTCATACTGGTAAAATAATTAAAGAAAGCATAACTGGTCGTGTAGGTGCAAAGGCCTCTTGTAGCAAAGGAAAATGAAAATTTTGAGCAAACTATTGTTACCGAAACCTTTATATATATATATATATAAGCTTGTCCAATATGATCGATAATTATATAAAGACGCTCTGCTGAAATTCTCCGCTCTCCCGCTGTCACTCTACTTCCATGCCTGTGATCTCCTTCTGTTCAATCGACTACTGACTCGCAAATTGGATCTTGATCCTTTTGATTTCATTAACTTCTCTAATTCCTGCTGCACTCGCTCTGATGATGTTGTCACCTTCTCCATTCGTCGTACAAAGAAACATCGCACCCTTCACTCGTTTTCCAATCGTGCTTGTACTGCTGCTAATTACATCTTGACTCGCAACCCTTTGATGGCTTTCCTCTTTGCTGAGCCATTCTCCAACTTCGCCTACTCTTCCATTTGCTCCTATTTCATCTCCTGTGACTGTCCTCGTTGCCGTAAAACTTGACTTGTTTTTATTTTTTTGTTGTGTATGCCTTCAGCGGTTAAATAAAGTCATTGATTATTATTATTATATCTTTTTCAAAATTTACCTTTTTCAATTTTGAGGAATTTTACCGCAGAGTTCACGTCAACCAATAAGTTATACTACCGAAATCCACCTTGAACTTGAAGTGTTTAATGCAACATTCTCGTAGTGGGGAATATGCGAAGTTTTTGAATTCGATAAATAGTAGTAACAAATATTATCGAATCGACAACATATACTATGTGTATTATAAAATAGGTATTGCTTGAAAAGACTAATTATCGAAGCATGCCATTTCAAGGAGCTTTTCAAGTTTGCTGCGAGAATTAAGCAAACTCTCATTTGGAATCACATTTAGTAAATGATCAATCGTTTTTGTAACTAGAACAGTAGTGAAAATTGATTTAGCAGTGAAGTTAACAATGATTTTGAAATCTGATTTTTATTGAAAACAATTTCAAAATATCTGTAAAATGGAAAGAATCCGATAAATTATATTTTGATGGAATAAATTATCTAACCATGCACTTAAATTATACTTTGTGAATTTTTGCTAAATTAAATAATCTAGCTGGCATTGATCTACAACTTTTTATTTCAATATAATCTTCTTCACTCACTAATTTCACTACGTTTCTTCATATCTAGAATAAATCTATTAAACTTTTATTCCATATAAATAAAACAATCGCTTTTAATACGAACGTCACGCTTTACTTCTTTGAATTTAGTAGAACCACTTAGGATCGCATTCATCTCCTTAATGTACATGTCTTTATCAAGTAATACAACTCCATTAACTTTATAAAACTTACAAACACATAGAGAAGAACAGGGACTAACTCTTTCAAATCGGATAAAAAACTTAATTTGCTTTTGTATTGCTGGTTCAAGCTATTTTAGTTAAATAACATTTAGTTAAGGGCATAACGGGCTTAGTATACGGCACGGACCTAGGAACGGACCTATTTTTTGTCCGGGCTGCGGACTAAGTATTTTGGACAGTCTGCCTAATGTTCAGGTAAATACATGGTTTAAAGCCCAAGAGAACAACAAAGAAAAATTATCGTCGCAAACCACAAAGTCAGTGGTTGAGGAGCCTTAATGAGAAAGCACCGCGTAGCGATTTACTAACGAAAATGAAGAGGATATCTTCATCAGTTCTTCGCTTAAATATTTTTTCCAGAAGCAAAAATCTGTTCAAGATTAATGACTTATAAATGTTGTTTAGACACACGTGTAGGTAGTGTAGACAAAATAACTCATCAAAGACCCTGCAAACTATCCATAGAAAGTATTGAACTTTAATGTTAGCATTTTTTACTGAAAGGTTGGACCGCGAACGACATGAATCATAAAAGGGAAATTTAAATACATTCCGCAAAGTATAAAGAAGTAAGTAGGTGTTAAGATTTATATATATATATATAGGTCCGTTTCCTTCTAAAAGGAAACACATTAAGCGTTTCGATTACATTAATTCAATTAAAAAACATGCTACCATCATTTAATACATTCCAATATTTCAATCATTCAAAACATTAAATTTAATTCGCAACAAAGATCAAACATCAAAAAGATGTTTATTATAAATATAATTCTGATGATTGTAAGAAATCATACATTGGTGAAACCATCCGTGATTTTAATAAGCGAATCAAATAGCATATCAATGGCCATTTAACATCAGAAATTTTTAATCACATTCATACTATCAACATCGAAAATTTTAAGATCATTACAGGAACAAAGCATGCAAAAATTGCAGAAGCCATTGAATTTTACAACATCGTCAGAAAAAAATTTTTCAATAAATAAAATAATCTAACAAAGTATTTATATTTATTTTAGATTTCATTTTATAATTTTAGTGTAGTTTGCATATTGTAAAAATATTTTTTGCCGCAAATTATTTGCTGATGATGATTATAAAATATAATTCCTTTTAGAATGTATTCATTAATTAAACTTTCAAAAAAACTTTATATAAATACAAAACAATTTCAAAACTTTTTAGTTAAATGCACTTATTCTAATTTTAAATTATTTACAACACACAAGTATTTGAAATTTCTTTCCCACTATTTGCTTACTTGAAATGATAAATGTTGATTTAGACACAACTTCTCAAATTTTTGCAGCCAAGTTAAATATATTGACGTCGTCATTAAAAAAATTGACGTAATTTTCTACGAAATAACGAATTGCGACAATTATAAATGTTTGCGATTACACAATTGTACATAAGTCAATGTGTGAGAAACTCTTACTAGATTAAAATGTAAATACTTTATGGCAAATAAACTTTGAAAGTGGATATTAGGACAGATAGTAAGCTAGGTATATACAAAATATAGCTTTAATAGCTTTTAGAAAATGCACTTGAATATATTGCAAAATAGCATAGAATAGCGAGACTAAAATTCTAAACTTAATTTTTAAAGAACTAATATAATTTAAATCTCAAATAGACTTTGACTACTATCAAAATAAAACTAATAATTAACAAAAAAAGTTGGATTCATACTTTTTTTTGACATCTATGAAACAAATGTAGTTTTCTCGTTTTGAAGCACTTAATAATTTGATTGTTTTGTACAATGTGCATTTGATCGAATACATTCATTACATCATAAACAAGGCAAATACAAAATTTAAAGCATGAATATTGCTATTCGATAGTTAAAGATAACGAAATTATAGCAATTTAGGGCTTTCTTCCTTTGACTTAAACTTCTGAAACTCGATGGAGAGTGAAATATATTTAATCTCTAGGGGCTTTTTAATTGAACTCTCACGATAATAAAATTTTGGCTATTTCAAAAGACAGACTCCATGATAAAGTTTAATTTTTGGGAGGAGGTTTGCATTTGATGATAATTACGTGTTCAGTGCAATTCGACGAAATGTGCCTATAATTCATTAAATGAATTTGGAAGAATACATTACCAACTCATAACTATTAAACAAAAATACTTACACATTACGCAACTGCAGGTGGTCTCTAAAAACTCAAGTATTAATAAAAGGATTTTAAATTATGAATGTAATCACACAAGAGATAGAGGAATTAACATAATTATTAGTAGCGAGAAATAAGACTTCATTATATTTTCTTGCAGAAGTATTATACATTAAAGTACAACTTTATAAAAATATCGATTTACTATTATTTTATACAATTATTACAATTCAAACAAACAATTTAATTGAATTAAAGTTTGAATCGATTTCAACAACGCCATTTTGGGTGCAGTTGGCCCGCTGCCATTGATTTCGTTTGACTTAACAGTTTAGTAGCGAATTGTATTTTGATACAAAAATAATCGAATTTTTGAATCTGAATTCGCAAAGACAAAAGACTAAGGCACATTGGATTCGTTCGTTTGCTGCTGAGTCCATAATAAAATGTTGGGTTTGAAGAATGCTTTGCAAACTGAACTGCCCATCGTATATCGAGTGATTGAGTAAATCAACGGATAGTGCGTAATAGAAAGATATTTTGCAAAACTTTTGTGAAAAGGTTTCAATTTAGAACGTCTTAAGAGGCACAACCAACTACAAAATTACAAATCCAAACAGAAAATCACGAGGCTTTCTGGATATTATGGAAAAAAGGAAAACGCCGATCTATCTTTTTAATTGAAAAAATCTAAAATACTAGTTGTGGACTCCATGAGTGCATCAATCTCAAACGGCATGTGTGCGGCAAACGTAATTGATAGCGTCTTTCGACAGTGTGGAATTCTAAAATTCGGAACAACCCATACATGTGTTTTGCATTGTTATTGGAGCAAGAACCTCAGCTCTACTTTGAGCTCAGGTTTAGAAGACATTCAAACGTTTTCATGTATATGAATATTTTTTAATTTTGTAATTTCCAGTTAATTCTAAAGGGAATTACTGTATACTGCCACAAAATAACATCGACTGAAAATGAATCAAGTACGAATTATAAATTTAGAACTGAAATAGAATATAAATAAAACAATTTAAACAAATTAGTGAAGAAAGAAATCATTCAAATATAAATTTTGCAGTTAAATGATAATAACCGACTCAAACTCATAAATTTATGGCACAAGTTAAATCTTGAAAGGATAACCTACCTTCCTATAAGGCAATGTATTTTTTAATTTGAATATTCAGCATTAACTTGCACAATTGAAATCACTGAAAAACGCAACACCAACTGATAAAGAACTTGCCTTTATGCCTAGTTAAATCCAGATGAGCAGTATCCAATGGATTTTCTTTGGAGTCATATGCGGTAATATTGAGCAAGTCATTTAGGGGCCACAAAAATCCAAAAAATTCTATACATTCTTTTACTGTTCTTGTTTTTGCTTTTATCATATCACTAAATCAATTGTAAAATTTTAAACTAAATTATATATCCAACAAGAGTTTTTTAATAAAAAATTCCATTGAATTTTGATAATTTAGTAGTAGATTAGGGTAGACATGAAACAGATGCAATTAGTAAATTATTGGACTACATACTAATTTAAATGTGCATGACAGAGATTTTGTATTGCTAAACAAACAAACACTACACAATAAAACTAAAAGCGATATGCAACTTGTTACATATCTACACTATAGTTGCTTTCTAGCTATTCGCTGTTCAAAATCAGCAATGATGACATCATATGAAAGCCAATGAACAAAATTGAGACAATACAGTAAATGCTGAACGATGCTCGTCAATTGATGTCAATTTCAAATAATTCTTGATAAGCTTAATTTCGGAATTTAACACCTAGTTTTTCCAGTAAAATTATCCGAAATATGCACACAATTATCCGACTTATATATATACTATCATCAGGGGCGCACCCAGCTTTTTCTATGAGGAGGGGAACTAGTATGTATATATATATATATATATATATATATATATTGTACATATTTCATTTTAACCTAACAAACGGAACACGCATTATAAATCTTTATGTTATCAATTACTAATAATGAATTATTTCTCCCTACACCTCACTAATGCAACCTTTATTAGGATGGCTAACACACTTATTGCACCGTAGATCAGTGGATGAGGCGAGTTTTGAATACAGGCCGAGGCACTGTTAACTGTTCCAATTTGAATAGGAAACACTTCTTTCTTTTTGTAGTATAGTGATTTCTAGAAATCTCTTACCTTCTTAGACTTTAATAAATCTTATCAGAAAATTTAGGCCAATCCCTTCCCAGCCTGAATCCGCTCCAACCCACTTAATTCCGATTCGCCATATTTTCATGAGAATTTTAAAAAATGTTTTTTTAAGAAGTTTTCTACAATTTTGCGGCTACCTATATCAAAGTAAGGTATTTTAGAATATAAACCATCAATAAAATCTAGGCATTGAATTGCAAATTCTAAATTCAGTTCTTCAAGAGTATATGATACTAATATATAATTTCAAAACGTTAAAAAATTATATAGCATTCACTAAAACTAGTTTATTTGTTCAATTTTAGCACATCTTTTTCAAATACTTAGTCCAACCCCAGACCAGCGCAAGTCTATCTCTGACTTCAACTCCTGATAACAGAACAATGCACAGGATTGGGGATCATTTCGTATTAGGCTGACACAAAATACTTTTAGCTATATTTTGCAACTTGCGATAATTTGAATTATTATTTGCATATTGCTATATTATTCACAATATTTCACTACAAGTTAATGTATTTAAAAAGCGTGTTCAAATCACTTTCACCCCAGTAAGCTATAAATTCATAATCATTTCATTCAAAATGGCTATATTTCTCATTCTTAGTTTCACTTAAG
This sequence comes from Hofstenia miamia, assembly GCA_900660155.1. Classification (NCBI taxonomy): domain Eukaryota; kingdom Metazoa; phylum Xenacoelomorpha; order Acoela; family Hofsteniidae; genus Hofstenia; species Hofstenia miamia. Next base: position 1,244,848 of record CABFPE010000178.1, on the reverse strand, counting down.
TAGTGCATTAAATTGCCCTGGCCATAAATTACAGACACGCAGGAGTAAGCAATTTTTAATTGGAACCCTACAAATAGATGTTTCTTGTTTAGTAAATGAATCAATTTTTGCGTTTCAAACAATAACAATAAAAATATTATATCAAAAATTGGTATTAATAAAAATCAATATATAACACATAAAAAAATTTTCAAAGAAAAATCATAATTGTGAGATAAAAAAGGGTTACTTGTGGTTCATACAATTGTTCTACAAAATCAAAAGTTAAATATTGTCACTAATTATAATTGCTAATATCAAATTTGGTTCTGCCATACATACTATATATAAATATGGTGATCATAGTTTAATTTCTTTAGGTTTGGCATGATAAGGTGAGGTGTCCGACAGAATATCACAATGGTGCAAAATAAGGTTAATTTTAAGCCTTCAATATGCATAAAATGGTGAATTGGGTTGTGGAAGCATTACATATTTTTGGGTCATCAAATTATCCAGTACATTCCACAGCCAATTCTTAAATAAATTTACTAGACAGGATGATAATGCTTCTGGAATCGGGAATTGATTATATATTTCAGCAAGATTTAAGTGAACCTTAAATATTTGGCAATTGATTTTTTTAAAATATTCATTGGATTAATTAATTTGCAATTATTGCAATAATTGCAATATCAATTTAATATTGACTACCCATGCAGACATAGAGTAGAACCAATAGTTATTTACATATTATGTTGTATAATTGTTATAGGTAGGGGCGTACGCATGGAATATCTCCGGTGGAATATCTCCGCCGTAAATAACAAAAAGCGGGGCAAGCCCCTAAAATTCTTTGGAAATATTGATGAATTCGACACTAAGAAATGCATTTCACCACCTAAATTTGGACTTTCTTAATATTTTTTAACGAAAATTTTTTTGTTTGACCAGTCAAAGGCAATTTTGAAAAACTCACTGAAGGACATTCTACGGCTT
>CABFPE010000178.1:1230330-1243757 GCA_900660155.1 Hofstenia miamia | reverse complement strand
GCTTGCGTACGCCACTGGTTATAGGCAAACATTTCATGAGGAATGGAAGCATCTCTGCACTGTTGAGGGGGGAACGTTCCCCCAGTTCCCCCCCTCTGGGTGCGCCTCTGACTATCATACGAATTGTGCATACAGTTATCAGCACTAACAGCGGGGAAATGTTAATGGCAGGGTGGCTATTATCAGATCTGTCGACATTTCAAAATGTTACTCAAAGGCAAAAAGGTGGTAAGCATCTTTTGATTGAGTAATTGTTTAAAATTTTCTCAATACACTTCTAACACTGATGTTAATGAAGAGTAATGAATATTGCCTTCAATTAATCCAAAGCCTCCCTGAAAAAATTTACGTGGTAATGAACAAATTGTGTCTAATACAAATGAAATAATTAACACAGCAAGAAGGGTAGACTACTTCAATAGGGTTTCCTAACTTCTACTTGAGTAATAGCAATTTGCATGTGACGACCGATAACAAATGCCATTGAACATTAGTGCATTTAATTTAACAGACATTTTATATTACGGATTGGCTGTTATATTATCGGAATAATCTTACTAACGTGATGTTAATTCAATTAATAGAAGGTAATCAATTACATATCTTCGCTAGTTATCAAGTTTTTTACAGGTTATACCTCCGTATAACTTCCTCCACATGTGTAGATTTTGATAATAATAAAACACCAATACACAAGAAGAAACCCTGCAATCTGTGATTCTTAAATATACAAATAACTAAATAAAATGGAAACATATTTTAGCTAAAATCGTTCAAAAAGCATAAAAAAACAGTAATTATCATTGATAGGAAAAATAATTTTAACTGCAATCAATCATGATAAAAAAGTTTGGAAATTATTACATTTTACCATAATTAGCACAATGTAGTTTGAAAATACTCATATGTTACATGAAATCGCTATATTGCAAAGTATTAGTTAATGCTATGTAAATTCAATTTCTGTTGCGGCAATAGCCCTGATATTAATATTTATTATTAAATATTTTTTCAAAGAATTTATTTTTAAACTAGCAGAAAAACCCAAGCATTAAATATATGAAGTAAATGTTTCAGTCCCCCTATTGGTTATATTTAATTTTATGTAAAACACAAAAATGATTACGTTGGATAAAATTGATCATAGAGTCTATATTTCCATGTGATGCCATTGTATTCAAATGGCGAAAGGCAGCATCTTAAAATTTTTAAAGTTGAGCATTGACACGAAATTGTATTTGACACGCAGCGTACGAATTCTAAAACACAGTCTTAGAAATGCATTAAACTATAAGCATACCCATTCCCACAAAAATAAAAATGAATATTTTCATAAAGGATAAAATCCCAGAACTAGTCATACATAAATTTATATGACTGATGGCAGATAGATTTCTTAGAAAACTAACTTTATACTATGACAGCAAGAATGCCAAACTAAATTTTGCGTAAACAACTTCGTAAAAATATCTTCGTAAAATTTTACAATGTTAAAATGGTTTGGTACTCAAACCAAATTTTTAAAAATAATATCAAATATTTCGAAGCTGATACTGCTGTTGATGAGCAACAAAGGTGCTTTATCAATTTAATTGGTAAAATATCATTTTTTTGTAATGGCATTAGACATAAATATTTGAGGGTGTATTTTCCAAAGTCATTAAATATTGTTGAAAATAGTTGCCTAAAAAATTTTATAATTTTAATGTCCAATCAAGGTGCTGTTTCTTATGCACCCTTTTTAATCAGCATCTGTTTTGAGATATTTGGTATTTGTTTTGAGCAATGTGGTATCCATTCTGTGCACCAAACCATTAAGATAACCCCCAGTAAAAACACTGTAAAGTTACACTATCATTGTTGACTTTGCAAAAATTTGTATCATCATTAGTTGTTGATATAGTTAAAGATAGCTTAATTACTAAAATAACTTCATAAATATTAAAGCTACAGCATCATTTGGTGTTAGGGTAAGGGCATAGGTTTATAGAGTAATGAAAAATGTAGGTCTTAGAATTAGGATTGGAAATATAAATATTGAAGAATTATGTTCCTAGGCAAATGCAGATCTGGAAATTTCTGCTAGGGTACTGAAACTCTTAAATGGAGTATCTTAATGAAGATACTAAAGATACATTTTAGTTTAGCAAGTATAATGTAAAGTCAAATATTAAATCATATTAATTCCAGGCTTAGTTGAAATTAAAACCTTTCAGAGTTTTCAAGTTGTCAGAATGCTAAAAACTCAAACTTGAATGAAGTTAACAAGAAAAAATCAAGAAGGAAATTATTAATTTTCATGAATGAAGTTAACAAGAAAAAATCAAGAAGGAAATTATTAATTTTCAAAGTCAAACTTGAACAAAAACCCATTTGAAAATATAGAAAAAATTTTAATTATTTTAATTTTCAACCTCTTTATCATCTCACAATTTTTTTTTAAAATGGCTATTATTATATCCCAAAAATCTTGGAAATAGAACTCAGAAATTTCTTTAACTTAAACTTGAAATTTTTAAATTTTAAGTTAGACAAAACAACTTGAATGGGTTGTATTATTATACAACATCATTGCCAAAATATTATTTGATTATTGTAAAAATGCAGTAACATTTAATTTGAACCATTAATTGTAAATACAAAATTTATTTGGATTTACTTTTGATGATTAATCTGCTGACACAAAGTAATTAGTTCACCAGGTACCTAAACATTTTGTATTTACCTTGTTTATACACACAACTTTTAACAGGCCTAAAATGGTTATGTTTAACATTATATCATTATTTGGCATAATTGAAGTCAATTCAACACTACCAGAGTTTTCAATTTGAGTTCAAGTATATATTTAATGAAAATTCCAAGTTCAATCAAATTTTTTAATGTAAAAAAACATTTATTTTGCAATAATTCTAAGCTAAAAATAGTTATTTGTGATTAGTAATAAGAGTGAAATTTAAAATAATTTCATTTTTACAGTATTTTCAAGTGGATTTTCAATCAAGTTTGAGTTTGAATTTTGATGATTTCCTTCTGAGTTTTTCAAAATCAAGTTATGTGAGCTTATTTGAGTTTGAGTTCTGAGTAATGTTATTGTTATTATTAAAGCAAAGTTAATAATTGCTTTGACTACTCTTTTTTCAAACTACTGGTTAAGTTCATTTTTAACTAATGTCATAAGGTTCAAAAAGATGCATATAAGAGCTTTAAATTATCTGTACATTTACATTGATAAAACCTGTATTTGAAATTCTAACCAAAGCATTTCCTACAGACTAAGCCCTGTCAACAATATTGACACAATCCAAGTTATCAGACCTATTTATGTTTACATTTAAAATTGAATTTGATAAATAAGGAAAATATTTATGTAAATAACTTGATTGTAAACTATCATTATAATAAATACAAGCCAAGGAACAAAATTTTTGTAAAATCTAAATATCAAAATATAAAACCCTTATAAATTTAGTTACCTAATTGATTCATACATTCCACACTTTTAAAAAATCAATGTATTAAATCTTTGATACCTAAAAAGTAAGATTTCACCTTAGGAAAGTTAAATAAATCTATTTTGTGGAATAAATTAATGCATCAAAATCTAGAAAATAGATATCCTAGCTTTCCTTTCATAAGTCTTTTTTTGATTTTTATTTGCAATCCATTGTTAAAATCCACCTGGATTAGTTTGTTTTTATCACTTAGGTCTGTGCCTTTAAATTCTACTGGGACATGAACTAATTATTCTTTGTCCTTAATCAACTTGTCAAGAGTAGTTTCATATTAGTTTCTTAGATCTGGATTATCATTCAATGGCAATAAGCTGGAATTTGTTTAGTTGCCATCACATGACTATATGTCATGCACTCCATTTCCACTTAGGATTGGTTCTGCAACTTGTTTTCCAATCATTTCCATTTGAGATCTTGGTGTCCCATTGACACTTCAAATTCAGATGATGTCAAGAGGCTATTCAGCAGCACTTTGTAACTTATGGGCTATTCATAAATGGACTAGTTTCTTTACAACAAGTTGTCTGGCACATGCCTATGTTATATCCAAGTTGGATTATGGCAACTCACTCCTCATTAATGCCAGTTCTAATCATATTTCTCTTCCCCAGAAAATTCAGAATGCAGCTGCTCATTTTGTGTTTAACCATCCTGGTCACTGTTCTATATCCACCATGATTACTGAACTACACTGGCTCCATGTAAAGAATCAGGCACAATACAAAGTACTAACATTAATACATCAGGCTATTTGTTCTGAATTATCCCTTAAATATGTCAAGTAACTAATTCAGTAATATGAGCTGAACCACCAATGCTTCTTTGAAACTAAGCTGGAGCTGAATCACCCTGCCTATGTTACAATTGGTGGCAATGTGGCACTGTATTCTCCCACATTGACCTGAGTTTTTGGACCTCCCCTCCTGCCTATCTTTGCTTGGTGTCTTCACTAATGCTTGAAGAAGAAATTAAAAACATACCTATTCAACACCTGAACTTGTGTTTTTATATTTGTTGTATTGTTTCTGTCAGTGCCCTGTAGAGCAGCACTTTAGCAAATATACTTATATATATATATGTATATATATATATATATATAACAACATTGTTTTGTGTTGTTATATGGTTGTTTTATGTGCCAAAAACAATGTTGTTTTAATGTTGAAATGGTACCATTTCATTGGTTGAACAATGTCACATTAGGTTGCTCTTTGGTTGTTTTTTATGAAGGAAACAGCAAAATTTTGAGGTTGTAACCACGTTGTTTTATGTTGTCACATGATTGTTTTAGCATTACCTTTTATGTAAAATAAAATTTTATATTGCTAAGCTGTTCAAACATTGCATGTAAACAAACATAAGCCCAAAAAGGGCAGATTACTATCTTTGATATACTGTTAAGCATATTCAATACAAACATTTGTTAAAGATTTAAATGAATGTCTTGTATATTCATGATAACAATGAGCATAAAAATCTGGCAAATTTAACAAAAATTTAAAACTCTAAAATTAAGCACAATTTTTAAATAGTAATTTCTTAAGTTGTGAAAAATCTCTTCAGCTCAATTGTAACTTATGATATTTAGCAGTCAATATCAAGGTGTCCAAATATTCATGAATAAATTATTTTGAAAATTCACTTATCTGGTACATTATATTTTTTCACAAATTAAAAATTTCAAAAAACAGGTTCTGCAAATTCTTTTTTTATAAAAGGATCTAGTACTAAAAATAACAAAAATGAGTTTTATTTGCAAGCATCTGCTCACTGATTATTTTTACTAAAGTTGTTATTATGATGTTAGTGGTTGCTGTAACAACCAACAGTATGAAACAATTCTAAACAACCAAAATTATTATCTGGGATTATGTCATATGCCCTTCTTTTAAATCATTAGAATGATAACAAGCATGACTTTTTGTAACCAGTTTATTCATTTTTATGATCAGCTCTTCTGCTTCCATTGATTGCCAATTTATGTTGAAATATTTATCTAGTTTAGTAGTTTCAGAACAAGTTCATGTTCAGTTGAGAGATTATTTTGTAAAGTAAGAACATTGCATTCTATAAAGACTTATGAATTACAATCCTTCCTCTACAATTGATTATTCTTCTTCTGAAAACATTGTAAAATCTAGCATAAAGTCTGAGTCTCCTTACCTTAGACAACTAATAGTCTCATTCCTGCATCAGTGTCTGATGTATTACATAATTTAGATGAAAGTCTTTTCAAGTTTCCAACAGTCATTGAGTTTACATTGACCAGAATTTAGATCAACTGAAAGTCTGATTTTTAAATTGAAAAATCCTGAAAAGAAATCAGTGATAGCCAAAATAAAAGTCAATTGAAAATACAGAATATTGACTACAAATGAATATTTTTAGTGTAGGAAATTTGAAATTACTGGAAAACTTGCAATTTCTACAAAAAATACTTAAATTTAAATTCACATATGCAAACTCAGAGTAAGACTAGAAAATGCTAATTTCTGCTGGCCACCCCATACTACATTGAATTTACAATTCATTAAACCAAATTCAATTTCACACTTAAGTACATTTTTAACTAAACATCAGCATTTTTTGTACCTGCACATTGCAAAATCAAGTTGAAAACATCTAAAGTATCCCTTTTTTGAAAATTTCATATAAAATTGTCAAGTAACTTTTGTGTTATTATATATGTGTATATAATTCAAAATTCTGCTTAGACATTCAATTACCATATGGGAAATTTGAAAGCAATTTTCATTTTGAAAATGGTTGATGTAAACACTGGTCAATGTAAATTCCACTTGATGCAAATTCCTTAGTCTATGTAATTTCTCATCAATGTAAACTCTGTATGCAAAGTTTTTGAGTACTTGGAATCTTAGGAACTTGAGCTCAATTATCTTTGTAGAATTTGAGTAGAAAACTCAAAAGAGAAATTATTAATACTCAAACTTAATTCAATGACAAATCCACTTCACAATACCATAAAAATTACATTATTATACATTTTATCAATAACAAAAAATGATTTTTTAGCTTATGAAACTAAGAATTAATGTAAAATTCAGAAAAGACTTGACCAAACTTGGAATTTTTGTCAAAAATACTTTAATTAAATATTGAAATGAAAAAGCTTGAACTTAGATTGAGTAACTTGAAATTAACTAGAAAACCTTGGGTACTGTATGAACATTGTGTGATGTTTACACCATAGTAAAAATCTCTTTTATATTACATCAATCTAAAATAACAGAATTTCCAGATTGTTGCTTATTGGATTACCTTTGGAGTTTAGTTACAACAGTGTGATGAGTTCATCTAAAAATATCATTGTTATTCTCACATTTATAGATTTGTGTTGATGCTTTGTATTCTTTTTCATTCACTATTTCTTCTGCCTTTTCAGCCTAATTAATGTATGTATTGAATTCATTCATCAGTAGCTTTGTGATAACTTTCTTCTTCAATATCTATTTTGATACTACTAGTATAGAGAGAGAGGTGGTTTGCAAATTTTGTTTCTGATTTCTACATTCACTACTGACTCTCATGTTGTCAATGAGGTTAGTATGGTCATTGCTCCCCATATTGTAGCTGGGTAAACCATCTCAGCATTTTCTATTTTTTCACAGAATTTTTCACTTCAATATCATCAATAGGTCCAAGCTGTTGCAGTACTATATTCTCTAAGTCACTTTCTTTAATAATGAATTTTCCTTTATGAGAGTGATTTTGTCTCCATAGTAGTATTCTTCTTTGCAGTGATACACCCCATTTTCAAAATATTTCCTGTATTTTGGAAGAAAACATAATCATAAATTCAACTAACATAATTTCCTCATCAATAAGTTTTTCCTTTGATTTTGATAAAATTTCCATATTGTTGCTTATTTATCTTTTACTACATCTGTAAAAATTTTTTTGTTGGGAACAATTTTGTTAAAGGTATAAGTCAGGCAGATTGTTTCATGTTGCTTGACATATTTTTTATCTATTTATGTACATCTTTGTTTTCAAATTTGTTGTAAATTTCTACCACATCAAAAGTCCCTCTCTTTATTAAAACATTAATATCTATCCATGGTTGCTCCTCATAAATCATTTATTTGCTGTCACATGTGTCCAATGTATTCCTTAATTGGTATATCAAGTCACTTAAATTGTCAGAGAGTTTGTCAAAATCTAAAACAGAATTTTGCATATCTATTAATTAAAATATTAAACATCACAATATTAAAATTATTGACGAAATCTGAATCATAAAAAGTAAACTGCAGTGTAGGGATTACTTTGTGAAGTGCTATTTTACATAACACATTTTCACATTATTTCACTTTATTGGTTGGTACTTTTTATCAACATACAAAATCTTGAAACTGACATAGGGAACCTTGAGATCAATATAGCAAATTGTTATGACAATATGAACAAAAATTTAGCATGAATGAGGTATGAATATTAATAACATTAGATGGGTCATTTAAAATTTTCTCAAATGAATTCAAAATTTCAGAATATTTCATAGTAGCATTAATCAAAATAAAAATGTTATTTGTATGAAAAATTGCTTCTGCTAGTAAATGTTTGTAATCTGCACTGTGAATATGCATAAAATGGTTGATTGAAATAGGCTTGTGGACAAACTATTGATTTTGATGAACACTCTAATTTTTCATTTAATTTTCACACAAAATCAAGTAAGCAAGATAGTTCAATGATTAAGGTTTACAGAATACAAGCAAATACAAGGGATGAAATTGTTTCCCATTGTAATAGTGGGTTGTAAAAAATTACACAGAATACATTTGTTTCCCACTTATTTGCCTGTGCCAAACAAAGTTGTTGTATTGGAAGACAACAAAAATATTGGCCTTGTATTAATGTTTGTTTTTGAGCATCTCAAAATATTTCTGCAAAATTGTGAATTTCTTTTGCCTTGTGATATCAGTACAATTTCATTTTATGAAAAAATGATTCTCCTTATTTTTTAATTGTAGCTTACAATGTGGTATTTAATTTGCCAAATATTAGAAATTACTTTATTAAATTGCTATTACAGCATGTATCCTACGTATTCTTCACCAATAATCATATTTTGCATAGAGGGCATTATTGCTATGATGTATTGACATAATTCTAAATTTGGTCATAATGGTGACCTTGCCATAAATGGCATCCATGCTTCCATATACATTCAACAATTTCTTTTTATTCTAAAAATGGTATAAATAGAATTAACAGTTTGGTTTAGATATGGATGTCACACTAACAATATCCAGTTTAGAAAAGGCTTATGGAGTACCTTTGTAGGTTGTTATTGATTCATTTGTCAACAAGCCAAATATTTATGCTAACAGCTTTGCTGCATTAGATAAATATGTACTATTATTATTTCCTGCTATGCAGTTTCTGTTAGCTTAAATTGTTCATTTCAAATATGATTGCAATATAAATTTTCAAATTAAGAAATAAATTTGTATATTAGATGGCTACAACATTTACAAAACTGTATTCTATCTATATGAAATTTAGCAAGTACCTGCTTTAAGTATTTTTCACTCAATTGGAGTTTCTGCTAATTTTTACCATGTGCCACTCAGTGCACACTCAATTAGACAAGTTAGCTTGAATTCATTAATCTGTCAAAAAGGTGATTTAAAAATAAGTAAACTTCAAAAGTGCATTATTGTGCTTTATGCAAATCAAATGTAATGTGTATTCAGAAGAAAATTTAAAAATTTATTTTATTCCTTTATTTTTTTTATTTTTGTAATTTTTATGCTGATTATGCTAAATTTATTGCCCAGCATGATTTTAAACAATTAACACTAGAAGGTCCAACAATTCTATATCTTAAATTCATGCAGTTATTCTATTAAAATTCTAATTATATGACGCATTAAAAATGCATTTAAATTGTGCAAAGCTGTCAAATTTGACCACTAAGGCTTTCTAGTATTAAATAATATGTAATATTTATTCTTACAAATTATTCTACTATGCTGATATACATTAAATACTAATGCATGGTAAATATAATTTGTGATTATATCTAAAATAGTTACTGTTATAGTCAATAAGTTTGGTGAATAGTACATTCTGTAGCTATATACTCTATTTAATTAATATTAAGTGATGCTATTAATAGATTTATATTGAAGCATGCTTATCAAACAAATATGCCAAAAACTTATAGTTAAAATTTTATTCAGCATCATAACAAATATTTTTATTCAAAAGGTATTTTCTAATTTTCTTGTAAAGGATATAGACAAGAGGATCAAATAAGTCATTCAAGTGCCAAATTAACACTGTTGCATTTGTTTGATAACCTTTAAGTGACTTTGCAAATGTTTGAGATGTACATTGTAGTATTCTAGTTGATGCAATTGGCAACCAAGTAATTGTAATAATCAGCACCCATGCCAGTACCAATATTGCAGAATCCCTGTAAGTAGTATCTTGGCTGTTTGGTAACTAAATACATATTTTTTGTAGATGATGTGTAAAATCAACTTGTGAGAAGGGTTCTTACGCAAATATGTAGTGCATAACAGTGATTTCATTTGTAAAAGATATCTTTAATAAACTTGAAAAATTTTATCTAATGGAATTTATGACATCCTCTATGATTTTTCAAGTACACATTAACTTAAAGTGTAATTAAAGAAAATCTTAGAATTCTTAGTTTATGATTAGTATATCATTTACTAAAATCAAATATTTTGCATAGAAACATAAATAAAATTAAAGCAAAAAATATCAGACGCTAGACCTTTTCAATTATTTTAATAAACATGTAGGTTTTGGCAGCTGTAACTGAATAGTATGAACTGAATACTGGTTGTAATAGTTCAGTACACGTATTTCACAGAAGATTGCTGAAATGGTTTTCTTCAAACAACAGGGTCTGGAAAAATTTTATTGAAAGTTATATAATTGAAATTATACTTTAGAAACATCACTCCCATTTTGTATTGAGATGAATGTCTTTCAAGTTGGTCAGACACCATTTTCACTCCTTCTGATTGAAGCCTTAACTGTAAAAATACCATTTTGCTAAGAAAATATACCCGCAGTAATGGAACAGTATTTCCAATTCCATCAGTAATGGTACGGTAAAACTATACTATTGAAGCCTAATACAAAGGCTTCACCATAAATACATACAAACGCAAATTTGTTTACAAGCAATAGGCATCAAAACATCAATGAAGGTCCACCATTTAGATACAATACCATATATGTTGGGCTATAAGCGCACTGTATTACAAGACCCTGTATCAATGAACTGACCTAATATATATAAAAGACACACAGGATTATAAGGTCTATAAACTTATTGGAAATATATTCACAATTAGGTAGGACTTTATTCTAATTATTAGTAGTTCGGTTATGCACGTATGGGAAAACATATCCAAATTGTACACTTAATGTTATAAAAATAACAAGATAGTATTTGAACAGCTAGCAATAACTGCCAATTTTATACAAGAGTACACTCACTATTTCAATTATTTATCTTATACCAATCCATCAAATTCCTGGGCTCTGGTGCTGGAAAGGAACAGTGGGCCATCAAACAACATCGAGCAAGCTCTTACAATGTTTATGCACAAGGCGCACCGAAATATAAGGCACATTGTCGGTTTTTTTACGAATATGAATAGTTTGTGTTCGCCTTATAGTCCCGAAATACGGTATTTGCACAGATACCTAGAAATTCTTTAACAGAAATCAAATCATTATCAACATACACGCAGTTCACTGCAAACTGCTTACTCTTTTCTCAAGTCTTTGCAAACACCAAATCATATTTTGTCATAAAATAACTAGTTTACTATTCAACTCAAAATGAAAATGGACAATGTTGAAAAACGTGTTATTTAATTTTGCAAAATTCATTATCTTTGATCATGTAAGTGAGGAGAATTATGGAGGTCTGTATTTAAAATCAATTCAGAGGACTATTGACAATGTTTGCACACACTGAAAAATACTTTTTACACAGATGATAATACGAAATACAATTTGCTTAGTGAATGTTCGATTCCATCTTTATATGTTGTTTGCTAAATTCTTTACTGAGTCAGAATATATTGTAGTTGATACTACGCTTGAAGGAAATTAAAAGAAATTGAGAGATTCCTGGTCAACAAAAGAAGTTTAAAATATATCTAATTGAAAATATTGACCCATAGAATAAAAAATGTTTTGTCAAGCGTGTCATTTTTTCATGAAACTCAATGTTCACTGCAGTTTGTAACAGGGTTTTTCTATTTATGGATTGGACAGCTACACAATCAAGATGAAGTAAGGAGCTTATCGAAAGTGAAATCCGAGTGTAAACAAATTGTTCGCAAATTTTTCAATAATTTTATAAATCTTCTATACATAATTCAACTTTGTTAAAAATGTGCGATCGAACTATAAATATGATTAATAAATAAAAAATTAACTATTGATTTATCTGGTAAGTCAAAGCTGTGAAGCTTTAATCACATTTTCAAGTTTCAAGCTAGTTATTTATAACATGCAATTCTTAGGTTGTTATCGAAATTCAGCAAATCGACCTAACCCTATTCTTTTTATATTAAAATTGGGGCAGGGACCTTATCAGACACGGAAAAATGTTTGCGGGGAGAGGCCAGAACAATATCCTTAGCCGTTGTTATATCTTGCTATGAAGGGAAGTTCGATTTTGAGGGATTTCGAATGTTTTCTTCTCACTAAGGCTACGGTTTGACTATGTGATTGGTCACACGTGATTCGCCGTATGTGGTAGAATCTAAACACCCGAGATAATTACCCTAGTTTGAAAACTTGCATAATCTTGGAAAGTTCTTGAATTAATCTTGAATCTTGGATTTCTTGCAAAGATCTTCCAAGTTTCTTAAAAGAACTTAATAAGAAATATATCATTTGATTTCTTGTAAATATCTTCCAAGTTTCTTAAAAGAACTTGATAAGAAATATATTCTTTGATTTCTTGCAAAGATCTTGAAAGTTTTTAAAAAAACTTGATAAGACATTTCTTCTTGGATTTCTTTCAAAGTTCTTGAATATTTCTGAAGGGGTTTAAAAAAACTATTTTCTTGGATTTTTTCACCAATCTTAAATGTATTTATAAAAAATTATTAAAATCAATAGTTTCTACCACATTATCAGGTAAATGAAATTTCTACAGCATATATAAAAATATAATATGAATTGAAACTTACAAGTACTGCTTAATATTTCGTATAGCAGTACATGTAAGGTCATTTATAGTTTCTTGTAATCTTTAAGATTCTTTTAAGCATTGCAAAACATTCACGTTGTACTTATTGAATTTTTTTGAAACTCATGTAAATTGGACAAAGTATAAATAATATGCTAATGAATTTTATAGTTTATTTAAATCAAAATAGTATTGAGAAAAGAGCAATAAAGAGGTTATGATCACGACGTCGAGAACTCCCACTCCCTCCTCCGGCTCTAATTTATATGTGTTTATTTAAAATGAAATCAAAAGTGGTATGCATTAGAATTTTTATAGAATCCGATAGAGAACGGTGGAATTGCATACATGTTGTTGAGCTCAAAATCATTTGCATGATGTTCTCCAAAATTCCCGCAATTTCGTAAATTCCAATTGCATTGAAATGTTCATGTAGATCAAAATTTCGTAGTTATGAAGTTTTGCATTATAGAAAAGTGAATAATGGCTAGAAATATATAATTTCGAAGATTGATGGTGGATAATGAAAACTTTCAGCAGTTCAGAATTGGTCACTAGTTAATTTTCTTACAAATACATAAAGTTGTTTGGAATGTGAGGTGGAAAGTTCTAAATTTGTGAAGTGTGAATTTATTTGGAAGATCTAACACTGACCATCAAAGTTCAAATGTAAGTTATTAGAGCTTTGTTAT
>CABFPE010000178.1:1211612-1224543 GCA_900660155.1 Hofstenia miamia | reverse complement strand
ATATATATATATGAAATTGAGTCTCAAAATTGCATTCAATAAGAAATATAAAACTGAATAAAAACTGAAGGTGAAGCAAATTATTTATTTTGTTTTCAGATATTCAATTAATTTCCTGATTATTGTGTAGAGAAATTGTAAATCCGTAGGGCGATCTCGTAAAAACTCACTAAGACAATATGTTCTTGATCTTGATGGCTCGGGCATTCTTCTCATTTTTAACAATTCCAAAATCAAACTAAAACTCTTAGATCTTTTAATGCAAAGAGAAATTATGAAAATTGTGTTATATTTAATCAAATTTTGAATGAATAAAATACCTTCTTTTATACATATAAAATTTTCTTATTTTAGGTGCGGTTTTTGCAAGATGTGGAGAAATTCCGCAAATATGGATGAAAGCTACGTTGTGGAAAAACAGACTCAACCAATTGAAATATATGAAATATGAATATATGACCTTAAAAGAGTCGATGTTTAAAATCTTATTTATATATATTTGTCTTTTTATATGACAACAAATAACTTTAAATAAAATCATGATTATGTTACGCATTTGTNGGATCCAATACTATCACGAAGAAAAGGTGTTTTCTAACTGGGGAAAACGCATCAAGACTTATCAAAACTAAGAAAAACCTTAAATTAATTCAATGTTGAATAAATTTTTGTTTGCAAACTTGGTTTTTAAGAAAAAAACCGAACCTAACCGAAANTATATGACCTTAAAAGAGTCGATGTTTAAAATCTTATTTATATATATTTGTCTTTTTATATGACAACAAATAACTTTAAATAAAATCATGATTATGTTACGCATTTGTTCTGTACATTGCTTCCAAATTACATTTTAGAATGTTGGCGACTTCTTAAAATTTCTTGCATTTATATTTTATGACTAATGGAATTTCAAGAAATTTTATTGCCAAATTTCAAGTTTACTCAACGAAAAATTTAAGAAATTTTCAAGAACATTTGAGGATTTTCTATATTTTTTAGAATTTTTTTGGAAATTTCTTTCAAGACACTCAGAAAATCTTAAAAATTTCTTGCCAAGTTCTTGCAAGTTTTTTCCATGAATATCTAAGAAACTTCCAAGAACTTTCTAAGATTTTTCCTCATTCTTGTGTTTCTTGAAAATTTCTTTCAAGATTCTTGGAATTTCTTGGAAATTTTTGCCAAGTTCTTGCAAGTTTTTTCAAAGAAAAATCTAAGAAATTTCTAAGAACTTATCAAGATTTTCCACTTTTGATTAACTTGGGTAGCGATGTGACGTTATTTGTAACCACTCTTGCCAACAATCGCATAGTCTAACCGTAGCCTAAGGCTTCGATTAGACTGTGATTATAATTAGTAGCAAGAATAACACAAATTCGCATCACGATTAATGGTTAGACTGCGTTGCAATTATAATCACATTGCCTAAGAATAGAACGTGTGATACTTTCACACGCGTAGTCTAACCGTAGCCTAAAACAACTTGAGAAATCAAAGCTTAAAATTACTAATGCTAAAACTAGAATTATGACCTTGCAATTACGATACAAGTAAAGGATTTTGATGTAACACTTACATTTAGATTTTGAAAATGACGTCTTAGCTTGTAAACAGTGGCACTATTTACTGCTACTAAGATGAAAAAGCCTGGCAAAATCAAAGTTGAGACATACAGCATTACGTAATCCAAATTGATTACTTGGCCGAAAAAACATCTCTTTGCTTTGGAATGTGAATGATATATCAATGGTAAATATCCAAAAGCCAAGGAAATGAGACATCCAATCGTAATTCCAATAATTACCTTGATTTTCTTAATAGACCCTTGGTGAGAGTACTCTATTGGATTTGATACAGCTTGGAATCGGTCAAATGAGATGATGCATAGTGTAATGATCTGCCAAGCATGGAGAGTGAGATATATTCCAATAAGACAAAGACAGAAATGTGGTTTCTAAACTTGGGAAGTTATGCAATTTTATTAATAAGTTACAAGCATTTTGATAAAATAACTTAAATTATACAAGAGCAATTAGACTTTCAATATTGTACAATAAATATTATAAAGCATGTAAACATATGAAATTAATTCCACGGGAAAGTTGGAGCTTGACTTTTTGTTAAGCTATTAATGGGATAACTTTCTAAATTTACGTAAAATATTTACCATTTAAATCAACTAAAATGGGTTAAAATTTAAGTTGTCTTAGCAAAACTTATGAACGGAATATTGTGAAACATGCTTTTGTTGAAAAAAATTTTGGATGAAAGCTGTTTCTATGCTTTGTGGTAAACTTTAAAAATATTATGTAATAAATTTGAATGCAATTTATTAATTTATTGAACATGTAGATTAACATTACAAATCTCACTTAAAGCTAAAAAATAATGACAAATAGCAATTAATACCATTATATTTTGTGTTTACATGTTATATGTGATAAGGGTTTCAAATGAAAATAAAAATTTTTTGATGATATATGCTAAACTAAAAAATCTTTTAGTCATACTTATCCAAACAAACAGCAAATTATACTTCTTATTACTAAATATAAAAAATTCCAATGTCTTATTAAGAAACGAAAGTGTCTTTAGCAAATATTAGTAGTAAATATAACTTAAAGCTTACTCCGGATATCATGGGGAGTCCAACAGTTTTGGAGAAAACGTAGACGGGAATTCCAACAGATGTGTCCAAGAAATCGATACAAACTAACGTAAGAAGATATATATTCTGATAACGAAAAGTTCTGTACTTCCGAACATCATGTAATATGCTCAAAAAAGCAATAATGTTAAGAATACTTCCAATACAAGAGATTCCAATATCCGTAGAAATGAAAAATGCGCCATAAATTTCGTGGTAGCCTTTGCTTGAATTTAAACCATGCGAGGTGGTAGAGCAATATTCATTTACCATTCCGCATTTACTGTCTCTGTTCTTGTTTACATATAACTACTGATAAACTCTTCATGAATCTTTGAGCAAATATGATAGCTAAATTAACAATTATTGATGTTAAATGAATAATATACAAATAATAGAAAGGATATTAATATTTGACATATACACATCATTGTGATAAAATATCATTCGTTAATTAATAAAATACTTTTTATTCATTTTAGAAAGACAAACATAATTCAGAGAACCATTGAACATGATGATTAAATTGTATTTTCAATAAATTTGCTTAACATATTTGCTGGCAATTGAGTCGTTTCAGAGGTTTATGGAAAATATGGCACCTGGACATAATATTCTGCCTACTAAGTTTATTTATGAAAATTATTTCTATTGAGTTAAGTATATTCAAGCTACACATCATGCTAAAAGTATAATAATGTTAATAATTTATTTATTTATTTTTTTAATAGTATTTATACAGCGTCTTTAACAAAGCGCCTCTTCTGAAACTCCTGTCTCATGTCATCAGGGTGGTCATTCCACATCATCAGACAAAAATGGCGAAATGCTTTACCACCTCATCACAGTTTCCTAGGATGATCGGTTAGTCTATCAAAGAATCTAGGCTATATCCCAAAAAGATTTCAAATGCTGGTTGGAGTAAAGTGTTGGATGAGCGATGATAATTTCACCCGCTCTTTGACACGAAGTTTCTTTCTAAGTCTAGATATAGAACATCTGCCAGGTTGAGCAAAGACAAACCCGGCAAAGCAATTCTGAATAATTTGTAATCTATTGCATTCACTTGAGCTACAGCCAAGCAACAAGCAAATTCCGCAATCCAGTCTGCATAAATTAAAAACGCGTAGGATAGTGACTTGGGTATATCAAACGACCACAAATTACGAAGAGTTGTAAAACACTGTCTCAATACAGGCTTAATATGCTCATGCACAGATGACGATGAAGAAAACAGGAATCCCAACTTTTTTACTATGTCAGATTGTAGTGACAATCTTAAACCAACTTGGAGACTACAAGAGGAAGCATCGTCCTTGTTAGATGGAAAATACAAAAAATTTAAATTGGTATTACTAAATGAAAGGCCATTCATAATCAGCTAACTTCTGATCAATTCAATGCATTTTTCAGTTGTTCATAACAACCCTCTTTTGACACGCTGGTGATAATACGTTGCAGATCATCTGAAAAAAGAATCAAAAACATTGTCAAATTTAGAAAGTAGATTTGATAGTGGCGCTACATAGCATGTGGTAAGGTCCTAACACGCTACCTTGAGAAACATCACAATCTAAATGACACGTCTCAGGCATAGAATTTTAACCACTAACAACATGCGTTAGCCCCTGGACGTACGATTACAACCATTCCGAAAAACTAGATCTACAGTACCAAATACAGCAGATAAGTCAGTTAATACCAATAACTAGCAGAGTTATAAGACATTGGAAGAATAATTGCGATTGCTAATAGCAACAAAACATGTTTCTGTAGAATGCTCAGCTTTGTAGGCACTTTCAAATTTATCAGGTAGGTCATTACTTTTAAAATGATTTAGTAGCCTATTATAAAAAAATTGTCCAGAACCTTCTAGCAAAAGTAGTAAGAGAAATTTGACGCCAATCACTAGGGTTAAGAGAGTTTTGAGTATGAGAACAATATTATATCCTTTGAAGTAGCTCAAAAAGTAATCTTCTTCTAAAAATTATTAACTAACTCGAGAATGAATAGCATTATAATGACGAGGCATCAGTAACATTGTTAAGGAAAGTAACTTTATCAAGTTCTATGGATTGAAATTAGTCTTTGATTGTATTCATAGGCGTATCCTGAGGGCATGCGAAAGAGGCCATGCACCCCAAATTTGCAAAGTTCGTATTCCGAAGTTAAGCCTTTTGTTGAAAACAAAAAAATTGTAGACAATTATATCAACCCTTATGAGTTTTGTTTCTATAGGCTCCTACATCAGGACCGCATGTCGTAAAACAAACACTTTGTAGTTCCTTTGAATTCATCGTATATTTGCCCCCACTCCCAATTTTTTTTCTGACTTAGGCACTGATTGTATTTAGAAGAGTACAGTAGTTGGTTAAAGAATAATAATATTGGAGGAACTGATATTGCACAGTTGAACACTATGGTTTATGGGAGTGAAACGTGCAATCAAGTTGAATAACTCACTGTACCAATACTATAGGTAATCCATTTGAAAATTAAAACGAAAACGATTACGTCCCAATGGCGAGAATAAAATTTAACTTTTTGAACCAAATAAAAGGAAAAGCGCACACAGTTGCTTTTAAAATTGAAGACGACTGTGACATCAAATTGGAGAATGTCAAATTCTTGGGAGAATCATGAAGTACTTTTTGCCGGAGAAGACATTTGCAGGGGATACTAAATCCTAACAATAATTTCAGAATTAGAAAAAACTAGATCCAAGATATTCTCAATGGAATAAGTGGAAAAATCAACTAACTGTTCAAAATGAATGCCAAAAAGTGATCAATGTTTGAGTTATCGAATCCATTGGGCGCCCTGTGAGAATCCCAATCATCATCGGGAATATTTTATCCGATTATCAGAAGAAATTGAATGAAAAAAGTAGAAATAGGGTGAAAAAAACACAAAATATTTGTTGAACATGTTAGCAATGTAAAAGTCACTGGAGGCTACTGCACAAATTCCAATACATAGGCTTTGGAATAATTTGTTTGTCAAATTATTAAAATATTGGAAGCACGAGTTTAGCGACAAGGTATCAGTAATATTGTTAAGGAAAGTTCTATGGATTGAAATAGGTCTTTGATTGTATTCATAAGCGTAGCCTAAGGGGGTGTGAAAGGAGCCATGCCCCATAAATTTCCATCAAAATCAAGAACAGTGACTATGCTTTCAGAAGAAGGTCGAAAAGTGCTATTAAGAGAAATAAAGAGACAAAGTAATAAAGCTGCATATAGTTTAGTCGATAATAGTACCACAGATGAAATAAAACTTTGAATGAAAAAGAATCTGATGAGATGATAGGCTCTGATATGAAGAAAATAATGCAAACTCCGTGGTCGAGGGCTGAGGGCCTGTCACATATAGCTGCTGAGTAAAATGATGGGTAAAGTTTGAATAAGATATGATATCGTCAGACCAGGCATCTCTGAGTAAAATGATAATCCAGTTGAAGCGAGAAATATATGAAAATATGATCAAAGTGACTTAACACTTAAAATGCTCTGACAATTAGCATAGTGGAAATTAGGGAGGAAGCTTTAGGATTCAGTATGATCATATAAAGATGCAGAGTTGCAAGCAGGTCATTGTGTCTGCGGATCAGAGGCTCAGCCAGGTCATCAGGTCACATTTATATAAGCAAATTATTGAGATAAATTACAAAATAGGCCAATATCAATAAAGTTAAGCTACGTAACCCTTAAACTACACAAATTTCATGCGTGACCTAAATAGACTTAGTGGTTTCAGAAGGTGCTTTATGTTGACCTGACCTGATTAATCCTTATTTTTTCATATGCATGTCGCTATTTTGTAATTCGGTAATAGTAAATTAATTTTAAGTTTTCCAATTTTTTCTTAAATCTACTGTCCAAGTTTTTGCCAGAAATAGAATGGGGTTAAATTATCAACTTTTATTAATTCAGCAAATAGAAGAATCTTTCAGAGACTGATATTTTAAATGAATTGGACTTGCTAGGATTTTGGTTTATAAAAATATTTTTGATATTATTTGAATGTCAGTTAAGAACAGTGTGATGTATTGCTAATGTCAATATCTTCCTTAGAAAAACCCTGCAATCAGCGTTCTAAATCCTAAAACCCGGATCATTCAGATCAATGAGTCATAATTTTGGCGATCAGATCAAATGTCATCAGGGTTGCATGGGTCACCGACTCACATTTTTAAAATCTGAGGTTCCAGATTTTTAAACGAGACTTGCCACAACCATTATCACTCAAATCGTATCCGAACTTCAAGTGTTGTTTCTTTACAACCCGACCGGCAGGTTTAATAAAAAGTATGAATGAAATAAAAGTTCTAAGATAATAGCAACGGGATAATCGAAATAATCACAAACATTTAAAATGTATAAATAGCATGATTGTTGTGTTTATGGTGCTGTGTGCTGACACTTGATTTGATTACAAAATATTTTGGACAAACTACAGAAGTGTGAATTTAGAAATTGAAAAGGCCTTCTGCCAAAACGGAAAATATATGAATTATGATTTAAGAGTTACATGATAAATATATTTACCTGTATTTGCAAGTTTTCAAAAGTTGAAGGAAGAATTTACCAAATCACAGCTAAATGACATTCTTGATTATAAGGGCGTGACTTCAAGCTATTTGATAGTATATGTTTAGTATTGCTAGCCTATTATAATGCAAAATTGCTCAACAATTGGCACGAAACGAGAAATATTACTAAACACATACATCTGAAGTACGTATGAAGCCTTTGTTTGCAACGTGTCTCAATTAAAGGGAGAAGCTATATTATTTGACCGATGCCTTCGGTGCAATGCGTAGGTTAAATAACTTTGCAGGATTGATGAATTTATGTACTTAGAATCATTATTTTGAATATATGCCACACATATCACCGCTTAAATAATTAAATAAAAATGCACATAAATCACGTCTAATCTATGAGGAGTAAACAATAATTAATCTTGTCGCCTAAGCATTTTCTTATAGGTTAATTCAAATGTTTTGAGGCACATATTTATATTAAATTTGTATTAAATTTTGTTAATACCCCCAGTGCTGTATTAACACATGGGCCAACTGGGCCATGACCCCACGCTTTAAGAGAATGAAAATTTAGATGCAAACATTTTCTTGCAGTTAGAATTTATGTACAACAACTTTATAATAAAATTTGCTCTAGAATTATTCCTTAAGAATTATTTGCATAACCAATGTTTATATTATATATAAAATTCATGAAAATTATCAACATATATCAAGGCTAAAAGATAGGACTTAGTTTTTGTTAAATGAAGTATAAAGCAAGGAAAAATTTGTGTTTTGGACGAAAACCACTTACATGCTTTACAAAGAGTTGTAGCTGTAATAATATTTCTTGTGCACAAATTGGACTATTTTTAGAGGTGAAATTGAATAAAAAATTTCAAATCAAAATTTAATTTTCTACCGATATATTTAACTTTTGGCACAATTTGATCCATCGTTGATAGATTATTTATCTCACTTGGGAATACTAAAAGGCAGTGTTTCATATTTATCTTCTACAATATATTATTTATTTATTAATTTAATTGTACATCATTAGAAGTGGGAACAGCGAAATTCTATACTACAAGCGCAAGATTCAAACAAAGATGCTGTTTGTGATAAATTAATATTTGTTTTGTACTATCTAAAAACCAATGGTGAATCGGTGATAGAAGTTTTTTGAAGTTTATTAAAATTTTTTGTTATGATATGGCAACACAAACTGATGTTAGAAACTTTAAATTCAAACATGATTACAATTGCTAACTGCAGAGTATAATATTATAGAAATGTCAGAAATATGTCAGGAAAGTATTGTGTTGTTCAAGTGAGAATTAAAAACAGAATTTTGCTGCCGAATTTGCTCCCGGTTCCACGTATTTTTTGAATTTTGGTAGCTTATTTTGTGCAAATGCTTCATAGGCACTGCTTCATTTTTTTTCCAAATGATCAAAAATTTGACACTCTTTTTCACTCATCTACATATAGACGGGAGCTCATACCAACAACAATTAAAGTGAACTGGTGTGAGTCATTATGAATTACGCGATGCTTTGCTGGATGTCATGCAAATGAACATTAAATGAGAAAGAAAAGAAATATGTTCAGCAATGGAAAAATGAAAATTACAAAAGTCACATGAAATGAATCATTTTCACTGTATTCTACAAGGAAAAACTTGAAGCAGCATTTCCTTACATTCCTTGCTTGTTCAATTTATTGCAACAAGCAAATGTTTTCAATAAGCACATATTGATTTTACAACTTGCGTTTTTTGCACGCCACCTACTCTACTTGATTAATTCAACTATAAAAAATTTGAAGATTTAGAAGAAAGTCAAAATAATAGTAAATGACCATAGCTATTCGTTCGATAAAAAAGCGAAAATTTTCTGAATAGAATTTGAGAACGGTCATGTATTTTCAAAAAACGAGTAAGTTAGAATTGGAAGTATTTTTGTTGGGTTATATATGCTAAATTGGTAAGGGGCGAAAAATTTAACTGTTTAAATTTAAACTAAATTTAAGTACTTAGGGATTACTAACAATATGTAATGTTAATTAGCGGATGAATTGCGTAACTGAATTGAGAATCAATTTTCTAAAAAGAAACTATTGAAAATTATTATTGATGAAAGTGACCAGCAGTGATTAAAGGTTCTTCACCAAAATGGTTGTTTCTCTCCTAGTCTCCACGTTGGATACTTCTCTGTTTTCCTACATTAATAAAAAGAAGTGTCTGAAGAATACAACTTAAATACACTGTATATATCTCGCTTAGATTATTAGTTTTGTTAGATTTTCGTGATGCTCAATCTAGTATGTATAACACTTTGGGATTTTAAATCAAGAAAGCAATAAGGACGTCATATTTTTCTTGGTTTCTTTAAATCATGCTATTGATTCAGCTTCATGTGTTAGCAAAAGATTTCAGTTGTGTACAATTTAAATTTCATAAACAATTTACATGCAAAAAGAAGAATTTGCTGAATTCGGTCTCAATCAAATTTTGACAAATTTTACGAAATTAGGTGATTACAAATCCACAAAAACAACTATGTAAAAAAGTCATCCAGAAGAACTAAAAGTAAAGCCATGTTGAATTCAATCTCCATAGTGATTTTGTTGTCGATTTGTATTTTAACTCGGATTCTCTCGACGGGAAACATATCCATTTTAAAGTTCTGACATCTGTGTTGGCTTTGAAGTGATGATGCTTTTTGACAAAGACGTTTTTGAAACTGTTTATGAGTTGTTGGCTACTCAACGTCTATCTTCTGTAATTACTGAAAGGCTTTTCCCACTGTTAATGCAGTAAAGAACAGAGATGAAATTAGGACAGATTTTTGTTAACTGGCCTGCCCGCCCCACAGATTTTGAGCATTGTCTGACTTCCACGTATTGACATCTGCCCCATTTTGCCCTATGCTGTATGTTCTACCGGCCCATATTGGTTCTATGACAATTTTCATTGCACTACACCATACCACCACTGACAAATATTTAAAATCTTTAATGCCGAGAAGATGCAGAATCATTTTTTCAAGTGCCATTTCTACTATTACTACCAGACTTGTCAACAAGCCGAAGATTCTAAGATCGGCTCGACTCGTTTAAATTTTAAGGAAGTTCGGCTGGCCACATAAAATCTTTCAATGAGGTTCGTTTCAGCTCGATATTTTTCTAAAATATTGCACTCTCAGTATTTTTTACATACCTCTTCATATTATTTAATAATCATTTCTAAAATAAAATTATAAGAAAGACTTATTGAATGTAGAAATACGAAAAATCTGGATAATCAAATTAACAAGCAGTACTAAAAATTTGCTTTGTTTAAAAAAAGCTTGTTTTGTGCTATTTATATATTTAAAATTTTGCTCAAGCTTGGCTCCGGTCGTTGACAAGTTTGATTACTACCAATAGGGATCTAATAACAAACCTGATGCCAGTGCATACTGAAAATATTAATACTCATGTAGCAACCACCAGTGGTCCACTGGTGGGGAATGAATGAGATGGCCGGCCACCAGTACCGATCAGTCGAGCACTGGTGGAGAAATAGTGGCAGCAGTGCATTGTTCAACAACAAACTAAACAGAATTTTTCTTATTTTGTTATTCTTAGCATTTCTCAAATATAACATAATTCACTATTGATCACCTGGTTTAAGTAAAGGAGCACTAATTACATTAATACTTTCTCGTCAGTTTGATTATCCAATATTAAATGCAGTCCTGAAAACAAACCAAAACTTATTTCACATAATGTATTAAAAGAATGAAATTGTCGTGTTATTTAAAATTATTGAACATGTGACTAGTACGAAATGGTCAAGGAATTAGGACTATTTTGCGGGCTTGTTGCGGGGGCAATATTATACTCCCGCAACCCACCCCGCACTGCACACACCCTTGTGAATCCACCGTACACAAAAAAGGTTGTCAGGATTAGATTTAAGCAATGGCAATTGCACACCTTCCAGTTGTATTTGCAAAGACTATTGATGACAACAAAAACATATGAAAAGGATCGTGTCGGTATTATTGAATATAATCAAATTTCACAATTAGTTACAAATCAGATTTGTCAACGAGCCGAAATTTCTGAGCTCGGCTCGGCTTGCCACATAAAATCTTTCAGTGAGGCTCGTTTCGGCTCGATACTATTTTTAAAAATATTGCGCTCTCAAAATTTTTTACTCATCTCTTCCCATTATTAAATAAACATTTCTAAAATATGATTATAAGAGAGGCATTTTGAATGAAAAAATGTGAAAAATCTGCATAATCAAATTAACAAGCAGTACTATATATTTCTTTGCTTAAGAACGGCTCGTTTTAGGCTCGTTGAATATCCAATAATCTGTTCAAGCTTCGCTTGGCTCGGCTCGGCTCGGCTCGGATCGTTGACAAGTCTGGTTACAAATTATTAGTGATTGATTATAGCGATTGATTTTTAAAATGCGATTAAATTCCCCAGCAATTCAAAATTTCCTTAAGCTGGAATTTTGATGTGAAAAATTACTTTTGGAATATTTAATACTGGCAAATTTTTGGTTCTGTCTTATCAATTCAAAACTGTTTTTGTCACATTTTCTCCATGGGTACCAACTTGAAAAAAATGTTACCCCATACGTGCCCTGTCCCACCCTTTAAAATGGATCGACCCACGCCAATTCTATTTCTGGTATGAATAAAGCCACATAAACTATGCCTACAGACACTGAACATATGTCATTTTTATCATTTGAAAAAGATATTCCTAAATTGGCAATATTATTGAAAAAACCACTCTGAGTTTTGCAAGAAAACTGTTCATTATAATATCTTAATATTCTCTATTAGTGTTTTTGTTACGGCGTCTCCTTTAACTAAGCTCTCTTAGTATTCCATTTGCAGCATATTGATTAATTACAAAAATACATCTGAATTTCCAATGAATAACTTGCATGAAATCCGAAATTAATTTTCAAAATCGTCATCAGCGCCTAATTTAAACTTCCACTCATAAATATTTGTTTGGCCTACGTGCTTGATTCCACATATCGTTTTAATACGCGATGTTGATTGTATAAATAAATAATAATGATGCTATAAACTTAGTTTTGATTATCAAATTAACACCAAACTCTCTATGGGCTTGTTCATAATTTTCAAGCAACTTTTTCCAAGCCTAATAAAAAATTTGGGAATCGTCGGATTTATTGGTAATTGTGCTTCCTTGTTATTTTGAAAATTTGTGATAAAATTATTTATGCTCTTGATTACATGAAATATGAAGTTTTTAATTAAAAGATACTACAGAGAAGGACATAGGTAGAATATTGAGGCCTGTTTTAGGATCCTTGCGAAAAAACTGTGTAATTTTTTGGTATGCTGAACCAATTTAGGTATGTTAGAAACTTATTATAAAATATATTTCCTGAAATTGAAAAAACCTCTATCGAGTTTAGAAGAGTATATTTATATGATATTATTGCAGAATTTTGAAAAGTAAGGCTTAATCATTCACTTGTTAAAATTTATTCCTACTTAGATTTTCGAGAGTAGAACGATTTATTTATATTAAACATCATAGATACAATGTAGTTTGGCAATACAGTTTAGTATTTACAAATGATTTATGCATTAGGCGATAGATTAATTAAAGATTTTTTTAATATACTAGTTCTATTTGATTGTAATTGGAAGAGGTCTTTTCCTCCTTGCCTCCCTCTGAGCATGCCATATATATATATATATATATATATATAT
>CABFPE010000178.1:1187930-1211521 GCA_900660155.1 Hofstenia miamia | reverse complement strand
TATATATATATATATATATATATATATATATGGGAGTTCAGGAATGTTTCGTAGGTATTTTAATAAGAATTTATCTGGCATACAAACAAGGCTAACTCTAAAGAGTTATCATAGCCCCGCGCTAGAAAACAATTCTCGTCGTCATTGCCTCTCTTTAGAGTTAACCTTGCATACAAAGCAAAGACTATATTTTGCAAAAATAGTCTTCTCCCATGTCAAGTAACCTTTTCTATATCTCTAGACAAAACAAAAGAGGATTTCAATTATGAAAAAAAATAGTAATCACTGGTTGGGGGCGGGGTGAGTGGGTAGGGGCAATATTCGCGAGAGTTACTCGAATGTATTATGGTTGGCAGATTAATTGATGGAAGTTTTGTGATAGTCAAATTTGCTACATGCGGACGGGCAGTATCATGTTGGAAGTTAAGGTTATGGATTGTGTTTAGATCACATCTATTTTGGATCAGAGCTGCTAATAGTTCGATTTATTGTTTTGCCTATTGCAAGGAGCTTCCAAAATATAATTCCCTTTACACCCCAGAAAAAAATATTTTCTTGGCGTCAAAGATTTTCGAACTTCCGAACAACATTTCCACCAGCCCAGCATTTAGTTCGATGATATGTTCCAGTGCAATCCCAATGCATCCATGATTCATCCTCAATGATAAACTTGTTTTAAAAATCGTTTTGTTGGTATTTCTGACAAGATACATACTTGGTGTTCATTACATCAAAATTTGTACAGTGGAAGGTATGGATTTCAAAAGAAACTAAACAGTTAGTTAAAGAAACCCATAAGCTTTATGCAAACTATTGTGAAAATAGATGTCCAGAAAATCTCATAAATACAAGAAATTAAGAAATAGTGTATCTAATAAATGAGCTTAATGAAATTTTGACACGATCTTTTAATGATGGAAAGAATGTAGCAAGAAAATGGCTATACATCAATAAATATATCAAAGAAAAAAGAACAATTATATCAAATGTCTAGTTAGCAATGAAGAAAAAATCATTGAAAAAGCATTGAAATTGCAAATATTATGAATGAACAGTTTGTGAAACTTGGAAAATTTCAAGATGAAGAGTCTATTAAAGAAATTACTAAATTCAATTACCATCATAACATAAATTTGAATCATTCATCTTTTAAATTTAAATATGTTTCACTTCATGATTTTTGTAAATGCGCAAAAATGATAAAAACAAGTAAATCAAAAGGCCCAAATTACTATTCTCTATGGTTCTTAAAAACGCTTGATATGTATTAGCAAGACCATTATGTGATCTCTTCAATGAATGTATTTACTATTCCTATTTCGCTAAGCAATTAAAAATGACTGAAGGTATTCCCATTTATAAGAAGGGCAATAATTAGAAAACAGAGAGTTACCGTCCAATATCTATTCTCTCAGGAATAAGCAAAATTTTTGAAAAACTCATATATCAACAATTAACGAACTACATTTAAGAGAATAAACTTTTAAGCAAACAGCAATTTGGTTTTAGAAAAGGATTATCAACAAATTAGGCATTAATTGAAGCAATAGATGACTGGTGTAGAAAATTAAACAAAGATGAAGAAGTTTATATTGTTTCACTTGATATATCAAAGGCCTTTAATTCAATTAATCATGATTTACTAATTAAAAAACTAAGAGAAATTTATAATTTTAGTGATTCATCAATCCAATTTCTGAAACCATATATATTTGATCGTTCACAATTCGTGAAAGTAAACAATCTATCGTCAAAACTAATTTGATAATAATAGAGTGCCACAAGTTTCAGTTTTAGGGCCACTATTATTCAATCTATATGTAAATTATATTCCTAACTTTATTGAAGGCAAAAACATTCAATTTTTAGATGATACTCCATTATATACATCCAATATAAAGATTTTACAAGAACATATAATTAAAGTAAAGAAATTTTTTGACAAGAATATGATGAAATTAAATATTGAGAAAACTACATTATAAAGAATAACAGTGGAAAAAATGAACCATTAGTATCAATATATGCTGAAAAAATATCATTTATGAAACTAAGAAAATTAAATATCTTGGTATTGAAATTGACAATGAACTTAAATTTACAGATCAGATCATTGCAACTACGAAGAAAATGGCCGATGGAGTTAAATTGCTAACTAATATTAAACATATATTACAAATGAAGTGGAGGATTGTATTACTAAGATCTGTAATACTATTATATTTTTCATATTCTTCTTTTATATTTTATTAAAGAAGAACGAAATTTCAAAAAATTTAAAAAATAATTAAAATTTTTTCAATAAAACGAAGAGCATCCAACTACTTATCAAACTATAGGACAAAGACCATAAACTATAACCAAGCTTTTGAACAATGAAAACCAAAAATTTATATCCTCAAGGACAATAAACTTTTGAAACCAAGACAAAGTATTTTTTCAGAACCAAGTTAATTTCTATCTATTGTTTTAATTCTTCATAAGTGTTAATCAATTGATTTGTAAAAAAACAAAATAATTAAATAAATAAAAAAAAGTGTTACATTCGAAATGTCAACATTTATTTTTTTGCCATGGATGTTATTGTTTCTAGTGGATTTTCGTTCAGAAGTTCTTTGATTTGGTTTTCTATCTGAAACGTGGCCTACCAGAGCGAAATTTTTCATCAACATCATAATCACCCCAATTAAATTTGGCTACCCAGTTCTTGCATGTTCTTGCAATATTGTTCCTTCATCGAAAACTACATTTAGTTCATGAGCAACTGCTGTGGTATTTAACTCAGGTATCCAACACTAATAAGTTATATAATA
Organism: Hofstenia miamia; assembly: GCA_900660155.1. Taxonomy (NCBI): domain Eukaryota; kingdom Metazoa; phylum Xenacoelomorpha; order Acoela; family Hofsteniidae; genus Hofstenia; species Hofstenia miamia. The sequence continues at coordinate 1,208,708 of CABFPE010000178.1, read as the reverse complement.
TATCTCATTTCTCTTTTTGACAAATCCAAAAACATAAGATAGAACTGCTTGTTCAAATGCAACTAAACATTATATATATATATGTACATGTATATTTGTATATATAGCTATATGTGTATTCATATTAATGTGTATCTTTGTACATGTATGCATAATTGTATGCATATGTGTGTATATGTGTATTTATATGTGCATGTATATGTATATATATATATGTATATATATATATATATATATATATATATGCATATATATATANATGTATATTCGCTTTAATTCCCGTACACATAACATAGTTAAAGAGGAACTGCGAGGAGGTTCCATTGTTGGCGAATTCAATAGCACATGGTATAAAGGACTTTTTATTCCTTGCATTTAAGGATAACGGTTTTCTGAATTGCTGCCTGGTATTACTTTTGGATTCATAGCGATGAAGTTCTTGATAGAGTGGATGATCTAAGTTCTGTGTTCTACTAACAGCAGATCTTTGTCTAAATTCACAATTAATATGCATAATCAACATATTTTTATCTATTTCCGATNATCCATAATATTAATCATAATAATCATGGAGTAGTTTATTGAAATTGCAAGAGAAAGAGAGAGAGAGAAATATATTTTTCTTTGCGGTAAAAAGGTCGAAAAATAGACATCATAAAAAGTTCAAATTATATAGAGTAATGTTAAAGTGCACTGCAGTATTCAAGAAAAGTGTGAATTATTACCTTGTACACTTTTATTTTATTCTTAGAATCAGTGGTTGGACATCTTAAGATAGTAAGGCAGTGTAGTCTTTTGGATGTTTCAGAAATCATTGAATTTATGTTTGTGTTTCATTTTTTATTATCTTGGAAATTGACTCTAAGTAATTTAAGAGAATATACTCGTTCAATAGTGATATCGTTAATTAAAATTTCCCATACCATGCACAATAATTGGATGAAACTAATTGTAAACTCTTTCATTTTTTGAGGTTTAATTCCAGTTCTGCATTACATGTCCAATTTTAACTTGATCAATCAGAATATTGGTTTTTAAGGGTTGATGTCGATGACATATCTCCCATGCTGTGGTGTCATCTATGCATTTAATTCTATCTTCCCAGGGATTTAAAAAAGAATTTTCATATATAAGAAATAACAATGGTCCTAATTTTGTTCATTGTGATACTTCTGCATAGACTCTTTCTCATAAAGAAAGAGTCAAGCTTGGAATTTAACTCGTTGTTTTCTTTGAAGCATGCTATCCGTCGTGTAGTAAACGAATTAACCACTATGCATTTTAATATTTCAAGAAGGATGCGCTGCAAAGTCATATCAAAATGTTTTCTAAAATCTAACATAAAAATTCTTATATATTTATCACTTTTGTTAAGTGTGAAATATCCAATAAAGTCAAGAGAGTAGATCTTTGAGGAATAACTTCAAAGTATAAGTTCTTCGGCAATTTTCGAAATTGAATGGGTAAGTGAAATTGGTCGAATAGCGCATATTGGTTTAATAATAAAATCTAAATATTGTTTAAATTCAAGAAATATAATCTACCAATGAATTTCATTAAAATATCAACTATACTTTTAAATATTTCGGAAAAAATATTATATTCAACCCGATTGCAACTAGAATTGGAATTGTATATCTCCAGCCCGACACAAGCTATTTTTCAAGTATGATTTGTCGTACGTGTAAATCAAGCAATTCTAACACTGACCATTTCAAATGTATTTTAAGCGCTTATTCGAAAATTGATGCTTACGCATTATATTATTTGTACTGTACACAAATGACGAATCTCTTAATAAATGACGCCTAGAGGAAATCATTACAACAGTTTAAATAATCTACATATTTTTACAACAGATAATTTCTTTATTTCTATATTTACTGTATTCAAAATAGACATTTCTAATTGTAGAATATTTATAACCCGTAGTTAGTTTTTAGCAAGTTTTTTAAAGCGTGATACAGATTAATAGGGTTGTACTTGAAATGAAGGGAGTTTGCTAAATTCCACTTGAGATCCAGTACCCTTGTTATATAGCCATGTTGCAATTTGGGTTGCTGTACTTTTTTGCCGAGAAATTAAATTTGGCTAAAATATAATATAAAGATAAAGTACTCAAAATTTAGAGCGGCCCTTGTTAATTAGTTAGGAGAACAGCCTCACAAATCACCGTAAGAAAATTACATATATGTTTCAATTTATTTGCTTAACCTAGATAGCCACAAATTTGCAAAATATAAATTATGTATAAAAGGTCTAAGAAGTTGGCTCAAATGCTTGAGAAATATTTAAGGCTGCAGTGAATGAAGTGGGTCTTGAGGTTGCTAAAAAATCTCATGAAAAATAAATTGACTGAATAAAGGTACCGTTTTTTGAAAAAGATTTAGTTGCAAATTTTGATATTGCTTATTTTGATAAATCTTTACAAAAAACATAAAAAAAGTATGGTATTTCATGAATATGACAATGCTAATATTAAACAGTATATTTTTACTTGGAATCTTATTTGCAATCTTCAAGATCTGCAAATTCCAGTCTAATCTCTATCTTTTTGGGATTATCATGTTTGAATTTTATGGGATTTGCAATTTAAGCTATTTAGGTTTTCACTAAAAGAAACTACATTTTTATCAAAGAAATCATAATATAATGCCATAATTATTTGGAAAAAGTTCCTGAATAATTCACCTAATATGTTTACAAGTACAACAATTTTGTCAACAGCAAAGGCGCAATATCATTTTGAGCAATGTCTATGTTACCTAGTCAATGCCATAATGGGATTCAGTTATCATATAAAAGTACTTAGGCCATATTGCTAAAGAAGGAGTACATTTTTAAATGATTGTCATACAGCCCTTGAAAGTATCTCAATAAAGGCATATTTATTTTTTGTGTATATTGTGTATTTCATAGGTTATGTCTACCAATTCTTGTTGTTTGGATGATGGTGACATGAATATCATAGCTAGGAATTTTCATTTATCAAATCCATTACCAAATTGAGTGCAAAATATATGTATCTAAACTTAAAAAATGTTAAAGATTTATGAATAAAAGTATTTCTCTACTGCTTGCACTATTTTTAATACAAATCATAACTATTCCGTTTAGATTGATATGCAAATGAAGTCTAAACAGTGATAAACATTTAGCTATGATCAGCACTCCTAACTCATTTAGAGTCTACTTTATTGATAAAAAACTATATAGAATTTGTTTTCTTAAATTCTCCGCTTAATCTTTTTTCTAATATAATTTTTCAACTATTTGTCACAAATGATAAATCGACAATATCACAGTGGGAAACAGTTCATCAAACCTGATGCAAGATCTGACTTTCTTTGAATTACCTGACATAAAACAGGAACTTGGCTCGCAAATTCTTTAAAATTTCCTAATTAATTTTAACTATTTCGGTGACTTCGGAGTTGGAATTGGGCTGAGCCGAGCTGGGATTGGGTTGCTTGGCTTGGCCGGATTTTCGACATAGCAATTTGGGCCGGGCCGGGCCAGGCTAGGCCGGGATTGTGTCTAATACTTTAATTTGTATTTGAAAAAATAGAAAAAATTCACTTGAAAATTTTTGCAACTGACAAAAAATAATCTCTTTAAATTTAATAAGCCCTGCATTATTGGCTGGCACAATACTTACACAAAAACCATTTTTGTGTAGAAAAAAATAAAAAAAGGCGCAATACTTCCAATATCTAAATTTTGTCTGCTACAAGCAAAGAGATTTTAGGAAAATTCCACTTTCTTTGTGTTTATGTAAGTTGATGCAAGTTGACAGAGAATTTTAGTAATTGAATATATAAGAACAAATAATTTTGTAAGACGATAAAAAGGAATATTGCAATCCTGGAAATAATTTGTTTTGGCAATACTTATATTTATAAATTAGTGGTGGCGGTAGGAAGAACATATGTACTACTTTGGCCGTAGGGCATAGTACTCAGCAGAGGGTTGCAATACTTTAAGAGGTGGTTGCTTTCAAAAATAGTATAATCATTACAGTACCTAAATACCAACATTTTTTCCTTAAAACAATACAGAAATTGTTGTAGCAAAAGAAACTACCACTTTAAATGAAATTCGTGTAAAACTTATTAAACATTTTCTTAGTAAAACAAATAATTTTGTAAGACGTATAAAAATACACATACAAATTAAAAGAAACACAAATTTTATCTTAATGTAGAATAAATTTTTAAAAAATGTTTGAATAAAGAGTAGCAGATTATAAATGCAAACGGCTAATTACAATAATCGACTTCAGAGCAAATTTAGCAGTTAGGTTTTGTCGTGGCCAGTTAATAATAAAATATCTAGAGGTTAAAAATATTGATAAATCAGTTACGCAAACAATCACCATTATCTCACATTACAATACTTTCAATGGTAACATTTTTATAAGTTTTCCATAAAAGTCTAAGCAAAATATTAAAATGTAAGCAGTTTCATTTATAAAAAGAGGAGACACACCTCATTTACTTTGTGCGCTCTGATTTTTGAGATTTTCTTAATTTGCAAAATGAAAAGTTTAACAATTTTAAGAAGAAACCAACAAAAAGTTGAAAAAATCTCTGAGAAATTTAAGTTTAGTTTATGAACAAATATAAAACAATTTAGAAAATTTTTGTCTTCATTTGTAACATTTGTGAAAATGCACATTCAATGCTATTTGGTAGCTAAATGCAATCACTTACAGGAAGGGCTCCCGTCTAATCCAAGCCTACGGCCCTGTATGACACGTTTATTGTATTAAGGTTAGCAATGCAATTTGAATTTGAACAGAATTGAATTAGCATTGTTGACGGACTAAAGCAGACATGCACCTATGCACATTTTTATCAATACAGTATGCAAATTATCCAATCAAATTCATAGTGTAGTGCTTATGAGCCTCTATGAGGCAAAAAAAAACAGTTAGTGGAGTAAAGGAAAAATTATTTGGGCCAGGCCGGGCTTGGGCCAAATAAATGGTATTTTGAAATGGGCCGGGCTGGGCTTGGGCCTAAGCTGCATTGGGGCGATCTTGGGCCCCAAAAATCGGTCCAATTCCAACTCTGGTTGACTTGAATATCTAAATGAGACTAATTCAGTACAAAATATCGACACACCATGCAAAATTCGATAAAACTTTTACTTTTGATTGCACCAAATTTTTAATTCAAAATTGACATAAATTTTTCCGTTATTTGTACCTCATATATTATATGAACACTTTGCTTTCCACTTAAGCAAATATATATATATATATATATACAGTACATATATACAGTACTGGAAATATGTATTCGACCACCTTGCTATTTTGAATAAATAATGAACATTTATTGGAGAGAGTGTGCCTAAGATTATAACTAAATGTTACTTTGGTTGAGAAAGGAAAATCTGTATTTCTAATACCATAAAATATGTAGAATAACAATTGGCTATTAATTTTTAATCAAAATTAGAAAACTTGTAATGGAAAAATGTATTCGGCCACCTAAAAAAATTCTAACAAATGAGCAAATCCGACAAAAGTAAATTCAAAATAAGATACATAAATTAATAATTGATGCATTATAAACACTTATCAACAAAATTCTCCCTTCTAATATTTTGTAGAGTGTCCATTTGAGCGAATAAGGTGATCAGGGATTGAAGCAAAAAGTCTTTCAAGAAAGCTGGTGTGAATTGCATAAAATTCTTTCTTTATTGCACTTCACAGCTCGTCTTCAGTGTGAAGAGTATGCTGCTCCAATTCGATATTTGACCTCTTTCCACAGATTTTCAATAATTTTAAGGTCTGGAGATAGGTCAGCCAGTCAATAAGGATGGCAAACCCATTATTGCGGAAGAAGGTTTTCAATTCTTTTGAGGTATGACATGGAACACCATCCTGCTGAGATATTGAATCACTTATAAGGAGTGGCAAGAGTTCCTTTTCTAGAATCCGAGCATATGAGGAGATTTTGAGAGTACCAGTGATTTGAGCAGTGTCACAAAGGCCACGCTTCCATTTTGCACTCCATTCAGTCACAGACTTCCTACCATACTTCATGACCTCCCGAGAAAATTGAGGCAAGAATCTGAACTTCTGCCCAGTTGATCTCTTTATGAACTTGGCCCACCTCAGCCGGCGTAAGCTTTGCTTTGAGGTTAAGAATGGGTTTCTGTGTGCCACGAAAGTCCCAATTGAGTATTTCTTCAGGATGTTTCGCACAGTTCTTGCAATCACGAGGTGACCATCAGCCCATTCCTTGTAAAGTTCCTTTGAAGTATTCTGGGATTTCGCTTTAAAAGGCACACACGAGCTGATTGGGATGATTTGGAGGTCTTCTTAAGTCATCTGGACTTTGGCCTGCGGTGAATGATGTTTTTTAGTACTTCGAGGTTGCTCTTAAACTCGGGCTACATTACGTTGACTCATCCCTTCCAAATGATTGGAGACAATCAACTCGCGGATGGTAAGAGGTACTTAACCAGGCATCATATATGGCTAAGAAAGACTGCTATTAGACATTTTCAATATTAATAGACTGAAAAAATCTCAACCAATGAAATAATTTACAGATACTCTGATTTGGTCTGAAGTGGCCGAATACATTTTTCCAAGAAAAGATTAGAAAAAGACAAACATTGTAGCGTTTCCCCTTGAGATTTAATTAAACAGTGATAATTATGTCTCAACCTTGATGAATTCCTTTTGCAAAACCAAATCTAATCTAAAAATGCCTGACATTTTTGGCATCCATTTCTTCGAAATATTTATGACAAATCATGGGGGCCGAATTCTCTTTTCTAGTATTCTATATATTATATATATATATATATATATATATATTAATTTCCTCAAAAGATCATTCTCAGACTGACTCAAATAATCGCTATGAAAGGAAATGCATGCAATTATACAGAAAATTAATTATTGAGTATACAAAAATAACTAGTTCTATTCCCAAGTCCGTTTTACTAAAAAAGAACTGCAAATTGAAAAGTGATTATTGATGAAAATGTATTCTCATTTCTAATTAACACCATTATGGAGAAAATCGAAATAAAAGAAAATGTTTTTCTTAAAATTTTTATTGATCCTGAATTCACACTATCAAAATAATTGAATGCTAATACATTCCATGTTTGCTTTTGCACCACATGAAAATGCAACCCCTCGAATTTTTAAATATCTAATTTGATAAAGTTGGGTTTAAATATTGTATTTGCATTTTTAATAATCATTTGTTTCTATTCAATATTTTTTAGTTGTTTAGTTTAATTTATAAAGACAAATGAATTAGAAATGTAAAAAATTTCATAATAAGTAGAAGGAAAGAATGCTCTACAGAAAATCAGAAACTCCATAGAGAAGATAAAATAGTAGAATTCATAAAATGCTTAGGCCTAGCAGATTTTTAACATTAGACTAAAAAGCCTCCACATAATAAATAGCATCCACAAGTATTTAAGATGTATGACTGCAGCCGGGTAGATGTTGATGTGACAAAATAGATGGGCACAGCATTTCTAGCCACTAGTGATGTTTTTCTAAAATATGTCCAATGTCCAATGTCAAAAAATATTTTATTACGCGTACTCTTCTATACCGATAATGAAATTTCCTTAACTACTATTATACAATTTAATATATTCCAATATAATTTCAAACGCAGTTCAAATTCACTATGTGTCAACAATTTCAACGATGTATGATTAGAAAATAATCATATTTAAGAAAAATATAATATAGAAAGGAAAGCTTACTCCTAACACTCCAAATTTTTTCAGGGAAGCTTTGATAGATACGCTACAATCCAACTATAAGATAATTATCGATATTCTGTTATCTATACATTCATTAATTTACAAATATACCAATTGAAATATACATAGTTACGTAAAATTCATAAATTTAGGCCTTTCCATGACTAATTCAGGCCATTTGAACTAGAATAACCTTTTGATGTTATCTCTAAAATCATGTTTTGCATAATCCTTAACTGAATACAAAAAAGTAATTTAAGTTATTTGTGACACTGAGTTTGTTCGCATCATGTGAACGAGTTTCCAATACTGCAACTCATATTTACTTAAAATCAATCCTTAAAATTCTCCAAACTTGCTTCTTTTTTTCAGTCGCAAATACAGACTTTGAGGAATGCTTGACAATGGAGTTGAAACAAAAATATTCACAATCCATTTCGATATATCTTACGATTTTATTTGTTTCAGTATTTATCAGAATGAGATAACCAGCACTTGCCGCTGCTGCTAGATATTGTTCTATAAAGCAAACACCAAAATGAGCAATTGATATGTCATTGATACTCTTAAAAGTTTGATTATCGAAAGAATGTACATACACTGCCCCTTCTGTAGAAAATATAACATCATCTAAATTACTCGATACTGCCATGTAACAATCATTAAAACCGTATTGAGTTACTGATATTTCATCACGTTCATCTGATAGATTGTATCTATGAATACAGTTTCGCCTTGAATATAGGTATAGAAATTGCTTGCATGGACTTGTACAAATAAGTAAAATGTCATTTAGGTCAAAAAACGAATATTTTTTCTTCCTAGCCGCTGAAAAATCTGTGAAAACTTCAATTACCTGATTTGAATTATCCATTTCTAAGTGAACCAGAATATTTCCAGAAGGAAGTAACGCCAATGACTGATTACTTGTGATTCTTCCCTTGTTCACTGTAAACTCCTCTATTATTCCATCATCATGAATTTTCAAAATAAACACTTTCCGCGATTGCATGATTGCAAAAGTACATTTATGCTGCGCATCATAAACAATGTCTTTTATTTCATTAATATCTTCGTAAATAACAGTTATTCTATGAAAATTGTTTTCCTTAAAGTAAGAAACTTTTCGATTTTGAAAAAGTTTTAAACTGGCCTTTCGAAGTGAATGTGAGGTTAGAATATAAAAATTCGAAGGACTAATTCTGGTGATAGTAGCGATGAGGCTAAGCCTAAAATTTAAATTAATTTTCCTATAATAAATACCATTGTGAATATCTAATATTTTCAGAGAATTATGAAAAAATAATACAATAAATTGACTGTTTATGAAAGAAGCTGCATGAAAACTTCCAGTTTTAGATAATATTGTTTGTTGATCTTGAATAGTAACTACTTTTAATTCGGTGTTGTTCCCCAAAAGCACAAACTCATCAGCCGAATTCTCATTTGCTGCCATGAAGCTAACCATGTTTTTCATTTCAATTTTAAATGGATCACTAACAGCACTATTAGAAACAGGATCAAATTTATAGACGAAATTGTCTGTGGTGCTAATGTAGACAAAATCATTGGTGAAATTTGAGCACATCTTTTGAATTTTATTTAGTTCAGAAAATGAAATTTCAATTTTTTCGAAACTTGAAAAGCCTTTTAAAAATTTAATTAATTGATTGCCTGATTGTGTATTCAATTTCATCAAAATGTTTTCATCTGACAACCATACTAACTCAAAATCACGAAAATCAATGTCAATATCTCTCAGATATTCCGAACGGCCACCAGTTCGTGAAGTCGTAATTCGTAAAGTTGTTTTTTCTAATTTCTCCACAATTTGTAAATCATTTTGTTTGAAATTGTACAATATCTGCATGCATTTGCCAGGATCAGGGTGAATTGATGGCAGATGTGAAGTCTCTAATTCATTCATGGAAAAATAGAATGGTTCGTTGATATCAAACTTACTGCTATAAGTAAAGAATTCAAAGTTAGACACGTTATTTTTGTGTATTAGAATGAAAGATTCAAACAAATCTGTTACTTTGCCTTCACAATTTCTTATATAATTGCATTTCCCTGTATTGATATCAATGTATTTTAGCAATTGAGAATGATGAACTGCTATTTGGTTGTTTAAAGTGAAACACATACTTGTACATGGCTCTAAAAACAACATATTTGAGGAAATCTAAATTAATATTTTTGCTTTAACTGATTTCAAAATTTAGAAAAAGAATGACCTTATAAACTCAGTTTTAAGTGAAACCTACTTATTATAAAATATTACTTTGAGATTGTGATATCATAATATACCTGTTAAACTGTCTTAAAAATTTTATTTCAATTTTTGAATGGACTCCAAATACAATATATAGTATTTAAACATAAAACCTTTAATTAGGTCTTCCAAATGTTCCTATATGATTTGGTTAGCAGTTTGAAAAATATGTAAGTAAAATAATAATTTACTACAGGCAATTTTAAAGTAGCTAAAGAAGTAAAATTTAAAGCACTTCTTCTGCTGCCAATTGTTAAGTGCACAATGGCAACAATATAATTTAGGAAATCTAGAAAAATGAATTTTTGCAGGTACAGAAGAATTAGATAGGGGTATATCAAAGACAGCATGAAATTAGTTTTTTACCTAAAAAATCCCTAAAAAATAGTGCAGCTTGAAATTTATTGAACACACTTTTGCATGGATTGAAATACTAGAACACTTAAGTACTAAAATAGACTAGGTGGGTCTGCGCGTAAAAGTACGAGGGTTGATCAATATGTTCTGCAACCAAACAATCTCAGCTGTAAACCGCAATAATCTTGCGGCCATCACTTTGATAAAAGTGCATAAAACTAGTCAGCAAATAGCAAATCATATCAGGATTGATAGATGGTATTCATATCAGTGACAGGCCTAAAAAGAGTGTTCAGATTTACCATCTGCAGCAAACAATAGAGCCATTGAAAGAAACTTTTGTTTTTTGTGCTTTTATATGCATGAAGCTTGGCTTTGAAAATCAAACAAATGCACAAGGAACTAGCAGATGTCTATGCAGATGCTGATAAATCCCTTCTATAGACAATTGTCATTGACCATGGAGATAATTACACGTGCCAACACCATACTGCACGAATGTCAAAACATTCTTTGCTGATGAGCTTGGGTTTATCAATAAGATTGTTTATAGAGCATTATACATGAGGAGCTTGGCTGAAGAATGCGCTTTGCAAGACGAGTGTCTCATTGCTTGGATCTGTTGTTGGAGATGTTTGACTCCTCTTCAAACAAGTGATTCTCTGTTGTTGTTGCAGGTCTGAATTACCAAGAAAGCTAAGGCCACAAACATGCCGTGGCTCAATGATGAAAAAAATCGATCTGAAGTGCGCAAGGCTGAGTTTTCCCAGCAGGAAAAAAATTGTCACTATTTTCTCAACACAAAGTGCATCCTTCCCACAGATATTGTGATAGAGAGGTCGAGAATCAATGCACACTAGTATTCTAATTAAATTTGACAGAAATGGTAGACTGTACTAACTTGATCCAGATCCAGATTTCCTGCAACGCAGCAATATATCTTCACACATGGAAGCTCGCAAATTAACTTTCTTCAGTTAACAACATGTCCATTATATATATATATATATATATACACTTTGCGTCGCGGACGGTTGGTTTTCACTGGTGCTCCGTGTCTACGTTTTAAACAACTTCAAAGTTAGAGAAAGTTTCTCGTTTAACTCAGATTTCAAATTTGGCAAATCCCCTTACTAGTGTGGATCATACCCCTAGAAATTTAACAGACAATTACTTCAAATAACTCAATTGAAGGTACATTTTCTACATAACAAAGACTTAGAAAGGTAATTGTTTCTATTCTATATTAACGGGACTATTCAATTGTGTAACTTTGCGTGATTACAACGTATTAGTTTACCAGACAAACTCAGGATACAATGCCTTTTTGCATTCAATGCGGTAAAAGGCAATCAACTCTTACAAATTTGAGCGGAAACACAATGTGCTCACAGTGCACTAAAGAAAAATATTCGACAGACTGCAATATTTGCAAAAAGAAGGTTGAATCTAATGATGATAGAATCAAATGTGCGAAATGTAAGCATTTCTTCCATCTTACATGCACAGGAATAAATGTATCTGTTTTTGAAATTATGCAAGAAAAAGTAAAAATAAAAGGCAGCATTTCTTGGAATTGTGAGAACTGTATCTCAACTGATGTACATGTAATTGAGGCGGATGTCTCTTACATTAGTACAGCTGTAACTGAAATAAAGAAGTACTCTGATATAGTGAAGAATTCTCATCAAGAAAAGATTTCAAGAATAAATTCTAATGATCTAGACAACAAACACAATTATGAAATTAGAATTCGTGGTTTTCCTGAGAGCGAACATTTATCGCGATCAGAGCGGGCAAATGAGGAAAATGAAAATGTCTGTAAACTGTTTAGTAGTTTAAATAGTAACTTTAAATAAAACCAACTATCTGAGATTACGAGGTTAGGAAAATGTGATAAAAATAAAAAGCGGGCTTTACTGGTGAGGCTCAAGGAGCCAATACATGTAAAAACAATTTTAGGAAATGTCAGTAAGTTGAAAAGTAGTAACCCATTTAACTATAGCGTATATCTGTCCAGAGGTGTTAATAAAAAAGAGTGGGAAATGGAAAACGCTGCTTTAAAGCAAAGAAAGGAAATGTTAAGGGAAAATAATGTTGAACCAAGGAATTTGCGAATAATAAATTTTCGTCTTCATGAAAGGAAAAATGAAAAATGGATTAACATCCAGCAAGATTGACAGACTAACGAAATTTACTCTTTACCGTCACTTCTTTCGCATAACATCAACAGTTTAAGGAAAAACTTCCTTATCCTAGAGTATTATGTTAAAAGGAATAATTTATCAATAGTTAATATTCAGGAAACTAAACTAGTACAAGAAATACATAGTGAAACACTGGCAATTGAGAATTACTATATGTTTCGGCTGGATAGAAACTGTGACATTGTGGGAAAAGACGGTGGCGGAGGATTAATTACATATGTGGATAAGAAATGGGCTATTCACAAACCGAAAGTCTTGCATGAAATCTCTGTTCGAGACATTGAGTTACTAGCTATTGCAAGTAGGCCAAAATTTTTGCCAGCTATGTTTACATCTGTTGTAATCATAAACATGTATTTACCACCTGATCGGAAAAAGGAAAATAGTGAGAAAATAATTAGAAGTACTCTAGTTGCATGTCTAAAACGATACCAACGAGCTTTTTTCATCATAACAGGAGATGCTAATCAAAGGAAAGTCGGTTGTTTAGAAAGTATGGGTTTTAAAAACTGTGTCGACAGACACACATTTTTGCCTAACAGATCACAATTAGATATCGTCTACGTAACTAACCCTCAATTTTATAGCATTCAATACGAACCTCCTATTGGAGGATTCAATATCATGTATCACCTCAGTTTAGAGGGGATCCCACTTCCTGGTAGAGGAAGTTAATGGTGCTTTTGTCAAGAAATTTATAAGAACTGTAACAAAGATTAAAGAAAACGGAGATCATGTGCTTCATAAATCAATTCCTTTTTCAACATCAAAGTCAAGATGCAAGATAACATTCCCAAAAGTTCAGTCGGTGCACTTTAAGAAATCGTTTATATATAACGCATGTACGTATATATTGTACGGAACCAGCCCGCAGTTCCAATAGTAATTGTCACGTTCCTTTTTACAAACAACTTTGTTGTTTTGTACAGGAAGTAAAGCGGACATACATACATACATATATATATATATATATATTACTATAATGACCATTGAAGAGTCTTAGATAGTTTACTAATTTTTTGAATATCTATATATGCATTGTCATTAAGATTTCCTCAAATATACTCATTGTGCTTGTCAAACCGTCTTTGGTAATGTAATTCAAAATAATGTTTGCTTCTAGTGAAGCAATAATCACTTGATTTGCACGACTAACCCCAATTAGTGATGAGTCATTACTTACACAAATGCAATCAAATTGATCTTCGTGAAATTCAAGGAAACAATCATATTGCTTCTGAAAAGACAGTTTATCAAATTTATTATATTTAAAAATGTAGTTTCCTGTTATGTAAAATATCAAATGCTTTTTGTTTGAACACATCAGTAGTATATCGTTCATACTCAAACGTTCTGGATTTTTTGAAAAAGCTTCAGATTCTTCAACACATTCGAAGTCATTATTAATGATTAAAAATTTTCTATGTAGAGAGTTCCTTGAATAACCCATTAGAAGAATTGAAGAATCATTTAACAATGCTAAACATTTCCCATTTGTTTGGCATTCAAACTGAATATCTGGCATATTTAGCTCAATAATTGTACCATCAATAAAAAGCACAGTCAAATAATGCACCATGGCGTTTTCAATAATAGCAACAATACAGTTTTCCTCAGAATTACTTATTACATCTATGCAATAACCACTAGATTGGTATAGCATATGCTTTATACAGAAATCGTCAAATATTGAAACTTCAGAAATGTCATATAATATATTGTTGTAATTGGTAAGAAGAGCAATACGTTCGTCCTTGTAAAAATCGTTATTATCATCATAATCAAATATGAATTGATTAGGAACGGCATAACGTTTTTTTTCACAGAAATTCTTGCATGATAAAGCTTCATAAACTTCGACAGAATTATTATTACATGCCACTAAATACCGGCTATTTTGGTACTTAACAAAGCAAATTCCAGCATAGTAGTTGTCATTTCCTACACACGTGAGAATATTGCTTCTCTCAAACGAAAACAGATAAGCTCCTTGGAAAAATTGGGAACTAAAAGCAATGAGGTCACCAACAGCATCCATAAAATTCGCAGTATCCGGTAGGTCGTTAAAAATTGATTTGGTCAATACTTGCATGTTTTTGGTACATCTAAAAACTGTATTGCCTTTGGTGTAAAAATATAACCAACTGAAATTGTCTCCATGTACAAAACATGATTTAATAATTGCCAGTTCATTTACATTACAAAATCCCACATTTTCTATAGTTGAAAGATTTGACATGAAGTTGAAGCGAATTAAATGATCAGCTATGCCATTCTGTGCATAATGCAGCAGAAGAATTTCATTATATGAAATTTTCAACATGTAATTTCTACAATAGGTGTAACTACAGTTTGTAATATTTGTAATGCCTTCCAACTTTTTCCTTAATGGGTAATATTTTTTTAAAGAAATCAATTCACTGTCTTTGTTTTTCATTAATACTATGAATTCATCTCTTGCAATTGGTAAAATATCTAAAACAATAATTACTTCTGCTTTGTCTTCAAGCTTTTCATCAAACTAAATTATTTATGATTTATGTATATATATATATATTTATATTATTGTATATTATATATATATATATAATATATAATTTTAATTATTTGATTTTGACTGTTTAGCACAATTTGCTGGTTGTAAATAATTACTACTACTACTATAAGAAGGATTTCTGATAATGTCAGAATATTTTCAGTTTAAGTTTTATTTATCAATGATCAGTTGTATTATTTCTGACTTACAAATTTTGCAGCCAATTAATTCACTAAGCTTTTAGATATATGATTTTTCTTTAAATTGTCCCTTACCTTTTTAGATTATATTTAAAGTTAGATTTATCATTTATTTTTTATCTATTTTAGTTTATTGTAAATAATATACATTCAATTAATTTGTTTTAAGAAGATCGTCTTCATTTGCTTAAATATAAAGCTTATTATGAGCTACAATAGATTTTTACAGAATTTCTTTCTCTAGTCAAATGATGAAGGTCAAAAAATTTTATACCAACTTTAAAATTATTGTGACATTTTATCTTAAAATTTTCAATGGGGATTTTTTACCCGAATTGCCTGTTAACCGTTAAAAAACGAGCCCCTCCTGCTCTTACAACCACCTATGCCACTGAAGATTAATGTATATTTAAAACGAGCCCCTCCTACTCTTACAACCTCCTATGCCACTGAAGAGTAATGTATATTTAAAACGAGCCCCTCCTACTCTTACAACCTCCTATGCCACTGAAGATTAATGTATATTTAAAACGAGCCCCTCCTACTCTTACAACCTCCTATGCCACTGAAGATTAATGTATATTTAAAACGAGCCCCTCCTACTCTTACAACCTCCTATGCCACTGAAGATTAATGTATATTTAAAACGAGCCCCTCCTACTCTTACAACCTCCTATGCCACTGAAGATTAATGTATATTTAAAACGAGCCCCTCCTACTCTTACAACCTCCTATGCCACTGAAGATTAATGTATATTTAAAACGAGCCCCTCCTACTCTTACAACCTCCTATGCCACTGAAGATTAATGTATATTTAAAACGAGCCCCTCCTACTCTTACAACCTCCTATGCCACTGAAGATTAATGTATATTTAAAACGAGCCCCTCCTGCTCTTACAACCTCCTATGCCACTGAAGATTAATGTATATTTAAAACGAGCCCCTCCTACTCTTACAACCTCCTATGCCACTGAAGATTAATGTATATTTAAAACGAGCCCCTCCTACTCTTACAACCTCCTATGCCACTGAAGATTAATGTATATTTAAAACGAGCCCCTCCTACTCTTACAACCTCCTATGCCACTGAAGATTAATGTATATTTAAAACGAGCCCCTCCTACTCTTACAACCTCCTATGCCACTGAAGATTAATGTATATTTAAAACGAGCCCCTCCTACTCTTACAACCTCCTATGCCACTGAAGATTAATGTATATTTAAAACGAGCCCCTCCTACTCTTACAACCTCCTATGCCACTGAAGATTAATGTATATTTAAAACGAGCCCCTCCTACTCTTACAACCTCCTATGCCACTGAAGAGTAATGTATATTTAAAACGAGCCCCTCCTACTCTTACAACCTCCTATGCCACTGAAGATCAATGTACATTTAAAACGAGCCCCTCCTACTCTTACAACCTCCTATGCCACTGAAGATTAATGTATATTTAAAACGAACTCCTCCTACTCTTACAACCTCCTATGCCACTGAAGAGTAATGTATATTTAAAACGAGCCCCTCCTACTCTTACAACCTCCTATGCCACTGAAGATCAATGTACATATAAAACGAGCCCCTCCTACTCTTACAACCTCCTATGCCACTGAAGATTAATGTATATTTAAAACGAGCCCCTCCTGCTCTTACAACCTCCTATGCCACTGAAGATTAATGTATATTTAAAACGAGCCCCTCCTGCTCTTACAACCTCCTATACCACTGAAGATTAATGTATATTTAAAACGAGCCCCTCCTGCTCTTACAACCTCCTATACCACTGAAGATTAATGTATATTTAAAACGAGCCCCTCCTGCTCTTACAACCTCCTATACCACTGAAGATTAATGTATATTTAAAACGAGCCCCTCCTACTCTTACAACCTCCTATGCCACTGAAGATTAATGTATATTTAAAACGAGCCCCTCCTACTCTTACAACCTCCTATGCCACTGAAGATTAATGTATATTTAAAACGAGCCCCTCCTACTCTTACAACCTCCTATACCACTGAAGATTAATGTATATTTAAAACGAGCCCCTCCTGCTCTTACAACCTCCTATGCCACTGAAGATTAATGTATATTTAAAACGAGCCCCTCCTACTCTTACAACCTCCTATACCACTGAAGATTAATGTATATTTAAAACGAGCCCCTCCTACTCTTACAACCTCCTATGCCACTGAAGATTAATGTATATTTAAAACGAGCCCCTCCTGCTCTTACAACCTCCTATAACACTGAAGATTAATGTATATTTAAAACGAGCCCCTCCTGCTCTTACAACCTCCTATGCCACTGAAGATTAATGTATATTTAAAACAAGCCCCTCCTACTCTTACAACCTCCTATGCCACTGAAGATCAATGTATGTTTAAAACGAGCCCCTCCTACTCTTACAGCCTCCTATGCCATTGAAGATCAATGTACATTTAAAACCAGCCCCTCCTACTCTTACAACCTCCTATGCCCCTCAAGATCAATGTACATTTAAAGCTTCCTTATGCATGCAACCAAGTAAAAAATTTAAAGAATAACATAACTATTAACACAAATTTCAAATGAAGAAATCGTTTCTATACTTACATTTCATAAAACTAAAGATACGTTCTGGAATAAAGATCCTATTCACAAGAATTTAATTTCTTCGGACATCAAAAATGTTTATGCAAGAACGCTAAGCTAAAGAAAAATTTTTTCATACAACTAAGAACATATCATCATAAAAGAGGATAAGTTTTAATCATCAAACGAACAAAAAGAGCAACGAAGCATGATAACTATAAATTTTTTTTAAAGTAATTATATATATATATATATATATAAATGTAGTAATTTGTAAATATTTATTTCCCTTATATTTTTATTGATTTTTAGTAGAGCTTAATAATGAATATATATTTTGAACTGAAATCGTCTATATATCAAAATTATAGGTTAAATCTAACCCCAGTCTCTTCCAAGAAATCCAAAATTTAAATATTATAGTAATTTTATCAAACTTACATATTTCGGAATGTTCATTGCTTCTTCTTCCTGTTCCAAACTAATTAGTGTCACTTCATAAAAATTGAATTTAGCATGAAGTCCTAAAATGTGAAAAAATATAAAACCATAACGGAAAAACACTAGTGAGATTCATCCAAGACATCTAATACGAATTCCTATCAATCACCAAAATTTTTCCATATGAATATAGTTGATATTTTGCATTATTGTATAAAATTCATTCAGAAAAGTATACTAAATTTATCAATGAAAAATCTACTTTAATTCGATTCCTGTTTTTGGCCCAACAACTTGAATTTGTAAGATTTAAAAGTTTGATTCTAACCCTAATTAACCCTGGAATTTTTCTAAAATTTGTAATTGAGTCTATACAAATTTTTTTCATAAATGCTTATAAGTTACTAAATAGAAATGATATCGAGATATCTATGATATAAAGACACCTCTTGATAGAGAGTCATCTCCTTTTGCATGTTCACGTTTAATCCGATACTTGTCGCTCAATGAATTCTGAACCCACGCAGCAATGGAACATTCCAAGAATGTTCCAATATATCTTTACACTTTTGTAATTATAATACTAGTAAATTTAAGATTACAAATAATTGCATCTTTGTTAACTATTATTACAGTCATCATTGATAATTATAAATATCATTATGTATAAAGAAAATCAGTAAGACCTGATAAGCAAGAAAAAGTATAAAGTATAGTAATCAAACTTGTCAACGAGTCAAGCTTCTAACTAGCCGAGCCGAGCTTGAACAGAGTATTGGATATACAACGAGGCCAAAAAAGCCGTTTTTAAGCAAAGAAAATGTATAGTACTACTTGTGAATTTGATTTTGCAGATTTTTCTTATTTTTTCATTCAAAATGCCTTTCTTATAATTTTATTTTAGAAATGTTTATTTAATAATGGGAAGAGCTATGAAAAAATTCTGAGAGCGCAATATTTTTAAAAACTGCATCGAGCGGAAACGAGACTCACTGAATCATTTGATGTGACGAGCCTAGCCGAGCTCAGAAATTTCGGCTTGTTGATAAGTCTGATAGTAATTGTGAGCAAGTGAAAAATAATTCATAATTGGAATGTCTACAGCGATGACAAAAAATTATTGCTACTACTTGTACCTAGTTTTTGAAATCTTTGTAAATATAATATTGCTCATTTTCTGAAACATTCTCGAAACATTTTCTGTCACACAATGACAACATTTTTGGAATGTTCCCACTGCCGCCATTTACCACACTTCAGATACATTTCTGGAACATTTGGCAACATTTCTTGCTTGGTTGGGAATTTGTGCAAGGCGCGTCTGGGCGAAACTGGGGTAGACTATTTACAATTAGGCTAGTTGGTTCTTCCATGAACTTTGGACCGCCTTATCATTTGAGGCATGAGAAAAAATTTCCTGTAAAAATCGATTTTTGCAATAAAATAAAGTCATATTTTTCATGAACTTCGAACAAGTGCGTAATTTTAATCACACATTTTCACCAGTGCAGGCAAAGACACTTACCCATAAAGGTTTCCAAACACGAGGATTCCCAAATTTCATCATTGGCTTGAAAAAATTGCATAAAAATGGGGACCCAATCGTTTGTATTTTTATGGATAAAATGGAGTGTTTATAGTTAGATTTACATGAAAATTAATATATAGCCCACATTGTATTTCCCTTTGAATTGTCTTTTATATTGGTAGAGAACAAATACCTTTTGTGGTTTTAAAACGTTTTCCATATCTTATTGAATTACCTTGAACCTTTCGCCGTAGCCTAAAAATTCCTTTGAAGAACTTCAATGTACATGCATAATTAGTGTTTTTTTGTGCATTTTTCGAGTTTTTAGTGTAAATAGTGTTTTTATTAAGAGAAAGTATTTAGTTTATCAAATTAAGAAAATCAGAAAATTCAATTTAGGCGACTGAATATGTATATCCATATAACTTATCAACGACAGACAATTACCTTTATTTGGCGAGTTTAGGTAAATGATGTGATATGTGTCTTCACGTTAGTATATATAATAAAGGAATATTATTGCACGCCAATTATTAGTTATAAAATTGGCATGAAAATCGAAATCTTTTTAAATGAATGCCGATGAATTAACACATCAATACTATGATATGATCTGCACTGTTAACACCTAGACAGTTACTAATAAACGGTGTTATTAACACCCACGTCAAAGAAACGTAGCAAATTAAGTACGATCGTAGTAGATTATTACATTTTATCAAAATGTACTACGATCTTATTACGAAAAAATTATAACAACTACGTTAGCGTATTGGGAATACTGTACGAAAATAATTTTCCTAGTAGATTTGTTTAGATTTTTTGCAATAAGTTGGCAAGATGCTGGCAACATTTTGCAAAATTTTTCATCTTTTTGGAATTTTTAATATAAATTTTGGCAGAAATA
>CABFPE010000178.1:1162631-1181235 GCA_900660155.1 Hofstenia miamia | reverse complement strand
AATATATATATATATATATATATATATATATATATATATATAATTTTATTCCTTCATCAATTACTCAGTGCCGATGGTTAACCAAATGTCAAAAATGTTATTTTTTGACCACATGTATTTGGAAATTTAAGTTAAGATATGACTTGATTTAAACTGAAATAGTATAGATTTGCGTAAATATGCATTTATATCTTGTAATTTTTTAATAAAAGATAATTATTTATATTTATTTCCTAGTTCTATATTGCAATCATGCTAAATATATTCTGCGAGCTATTATTGAATTTCTCATTGCCGTGCTTATTATGTCAGCGCCCTCCACGTGTTCCAGTGTGCCCTATTCTATACATCAATGTATGTAAATTCACATGTATAATAAATAACTTTAGAATTGCCAAACGAATTACAATAGTATTGCAGATTTAGGCTTGATTGCATATGCACTCAACATTATGCGAACCCATCTTTATTTTATAAGTCTTTTGTTCCGGTAAATCTATTTTTAGGGAAAATTTGAGTACGGGTAAGTTTCTGAGGATGTACCTGACGATGCACTTTCTTTGTGGGAAATAAAATCAGTTACAGCTTCAACACATTTAGCAGAATGCTCTAAATTTGTAAAACAGTTAAAAACTGAATGAATTTTTTGATAAACAACGTAATTATGGCAACATCTGCTTAAAAATAGCACTTAGCATGTATTACATCGATAAATAGTTTTACTAAGAATACTTCTATAGTAACTTCAGAAACACAATCCTTGTCTTATTGCAAGATTTCCGTTACATTTTGTAAGATGTTTTCTCAATTCTACTTATATTTTAGACAAGTTTGTGAATAAGGTTGCTATCTTCTACTCCTTGGAGATTGCTTAGAATTATCCAAATTTACTTTGCAAAAGGCATCATCCAATGAATCGGCAAATTCTACCATTGATATAACTGAAAGAATGTTAAAATTAAATTAAACTTATGTTATGCTGTTAGTATTAAATACTGCTAAATATTAACTATAAGGCGTTTGTGTTTACACAATTAGCGATTGAATGTTTAATAATAATGCAAAATCTATGTATCTCTTAAACATTTAAAATTCCTAATAGTAACTACAAAATTCAAGAATTTTGAAAAATCATTGAGGTCCTTTGTATGAAAAATAAATTATTGCATGATTTTACTCTAAATGATATATCCAATTTAGCAAAAACATGTACATTTTTGCATGCATTTGTTTGGCCAATCTGGCTTTTTTGAATAAGAATCCTCCCGGGGGAAACTTCGATACAAAAAGCCCTCTGTAGGTCAAAACCCCAATTTCCATAATACAAAGCTCCTCTTAGAAGTACATGCATGCCATTCTGTTAAATAATAGTCTGAAATGTATATAGAAGGCAAAAATGCAAAACAGATTTCCAAAAATGGACGTATCATTGCTAAATGGACATGTGCAGTGGCGTACGCAAAAAGGATATGGAGGAATGCTGCTCACGTCAGGTTTTGAAAAATTGATTCTGATTGCTAAATTTAAAAATTTTTTAATATTTTCAAAATGGTCAGTCAGTTGATCAATACAGAGATGTCCCCTTCTCCTCATGCCCTTGGCATGTGCTGATGTTACCATATTCAATATAAATTTAATTCAATGATCCTACATAGAAAAACTTCCTACGAATCACAGCAAATAGAATAAATAAAAATGAATTTCACACCAAACTAATATCAAATATCACAAACCATCGAATAAAGAAATTAATCTTAACATTTATATGAGCACTTCATTTCAAACAACCTTCCTAGCCATGCCCCTCCATTTTTCTTTTATTGATTCCTAAAACGTAAATAGTTTCGTCTAAACAAATTTTCAAAGCATCGCAAATAATCAACTTCAGCTAAAAATGAGAATACAAATATCGATAGTTGAATGTCCAATTCAATTTACCCGCTCTTCTCCATTTAGAAACCATTGATTCATACATATTTTCTAAAGGATGGTAGACACTAAAATGTCAAATTTTACATAGATGTGATATTTTCGAATTTCTGTTAGGTTATACATATCATTAAGAACTACAAAAAAGTGCATTAAAAATCATCAGAATAATTGACGTTATCATGGGCATCATTACCGCATGCATTATCATAATCATAGACTTTTGTTCTGAGATTAAAAGGAGCAAAAACTGATTGAACTTAATAACTTTTGTAACTATTCAACCTAAAAACACGGAATCATTGTGAGCATAACAGTATTGAAGACATTGAATTAGTTTCCTTTGAATTAATGACAAACAAATGCTCGTTTTAACTCGGTATTTTTTTAAAAATATTGTGCACAAAGAATTTTTATTATTTAATAAAAAATTTTTAAATAAGATTATAGGAAAGGCATTGACTGAAAAAATAAGAAAAATCTCCATAATCAAATTAACAAGCAGAACTATAAACTTACTTTGCCCAAAATAGGCTCGTTTTGGGCTCGTTGTATATCAAATGCTGTGCTCAAGCTCGGCTCGGCTCGGCTCGTTGACAAGTCTGATAAGGACAATAGCTGCAATATTTTACAAATTGATAAAATGCTAACTTTAAGTGTGATTCGTTCAATAAAGCCTAGGACTCACTAAGAAAGAAACATGATAATTAAATCAAAGCAATTGCTTGTGAAACCTGACCCTGTGTTTGTTTAATTGCATAAATGAAGTTAATTTAATGTTATTGCATGCAGCATACATACAATATTCACATATTTAATTTTTGTCAAGTAAGGATATAGTAGAATACAGAATTGTGATAAAATTCTATGTCAAATTTCAATACTTAATTTACATAGTGATTCAAAAGTACTAAAAGCAAATCCATGTTAAATGCAATCTCCATAGTGATTTTGCTTTAAATTTGTATTTTAAAGTGGATTCTCTCGACTGGAAGCATATCCATCTTGAATTACCTTTATATATACTATTGTTACATTGTTAGGAAGAGACATCTCTTTCACAACACTTGAAACGTTCTCTGAAGATGAGAAACCACACCTCACAGCGAAAGCAAATATGCTATCAGTGTTTTTGAATAAAGAAGGAGTGTTTCACCTAGATTTCTTACCTAATAGACAAATTAGTTGAGCAATACCGCAAGAAGAAACAGAAATCAAGAAATGTTGAGATTTAGTTTCTTGTTAATAATGCTCCTATCTATTCAAATCAAATTGCACAATGTTTAACCAAGGAAAACTAGATTATAACTACTACTATTTAATCTAGATGTCTTTGGTTTAACAGAAAGGAGGGGCTTTACATTTCTGCGACTCCTTTTTAAATTGGTCATAATATATATATATATATATATATATATATATATAGAATTATTTACATATATTTTTTGTAACTAGTATTTAATGCAGTTCAATAAAAGTTGTTTTTTTGTGCTGTGTTTTTGTCTCTTAGCTAGTCAGAGACATTATTGAATGAACAATGTATATGACCCAAAAATAATTAATTCAGAATTAAATTAAAAAATGAATTATTGATTTTGTATTTATTTATATTGAATACTTTAAAATTGCCTCAATTAATTATGCAGTATAGTTATTTCGATGGATGACTGCTTTGAGGGAACAACACTTAAACGGTTGATAATTTCTATACTATTTTTGCCCATTTCTTATCAAACTTCCCTAAATGATTTGCTAAACAATGTCAGCAAAACTAGACGTACGCTTACTAAAGAGGACTGCGTGGAGTTTTGTGAAGAAATTCAAAGAAGGGATTGTCTTTCTATTGTTTGGATTTTAAAGACAAGCATGTGCTATGCCTTGAAGATTAATTACGATCAGGCAAATGTGAATGTTTACGAACTTGAATTTGTTTGGCTACCAAGGAACGATACACACTACAGAATTGACATGACGATTGCTAGTAACTGGCCATGTGGATGGAGGAATCCTCAGAGTATGGTATCCATTAGAAACATGACTCTGAAATTTTACGGTTATGAGGAAATTGTTATTGATAATTTTATTACTACGGAAAGTTTTCCAAAAACAATAACAAATATATTTGTTAAAAGATACGTTACAAGAGATGGCATTAATTATGTAGATTTTCAATTGGTTGATCAGCAGGAATTGTGTCCATTTAAGAAAATGAAGTTTGTGTTAAGCCCAGTTCACTGTGTCAAAGGTGTTTGTGAAAAATTTCAAACATTTTTGGTTTGTACGCCTAAATTTCCAAACAGAATGATTCTATATTACAGCAGCTTCTTTACATTTAGCAATTTTGAATTAATTGAATTACAATTTAATATTTATGGGATGGGCAATCCAGACGATAAATGCATAATAAAAAGGATTACTTTTTATGGAAGACATTCCATGATTTGCACACATTACGAAACCATGAATGTTCGTCGGAAAATTTCCTACAAATCACGTAAAATTACGTGTTCACCGCGCTTTATCAATCTAAAGATTGACGCAATTGTAATAGAAGCAAGTGACTCAGAAATTCAGTTTTGCATTGATTTTATAGTGTTGATCAATACTTGGTCAAATCATCAGGCTATATTCCACTTAAGCCACAATTTCAACCCTCATTCACAAGCCAATCCGGTTGCTCTCCTTACCCCTCAGCGTACCCTTGCACCCTCGAAGTGCTGTGAAAAATTGGATTTGCTTTTTGATGAGAATCGTACTCTATATTTGAGTATAAGTTCCATCTCAATTGTCACATTTACAAAAGGTGTTACCGACTTGCAATTAATGAATGGCAGCTTCTTTTTAATAGGAATTTGTCTTGATTACAAAGATGTAAAGGAGGTGCACATTAGACGAATGTATAATGCAAATAACTTATTTTTTTATTCTCTAAGGATTATAAAGGCACAAGAATGGGAGATGATATTCATGTCTTCTAATGTTGGCTTACCATTTTTTGAACTAAGAAATGAAGCTCGTATTTTGCGTTTGAAAATATTTTCTGTTGTTCATGCATGATTTTCTAATTGTATTTAATTAATTGATATTATTTCTACTGAAATCTATTGCACTTTGTTATATTTTTCAGAATAATGAATGTGGCCTAATATGGGTTCTACTGAAGACATCCACGAAGATATTTGTTTTTCAGTTATGCAATTTAAAATTGTTTAAAGCAAAAGGTCCTTCACATGCATCAAGCATCAAAAATCTTTAAGTGATGCAGGCGGCTATATTTTTACAAAGTGGGGTAATACCAGTGTTGCACAGGCCGGCAGATTTTGGCGGCTTGAGCCGGCCGGGCTGCTATGCATTTTGCGTAGTACTGCATGTATCTAAGTAGAGACATTTCTTTTTTCACGGATTCACTTTTATACTAAAGTTACTTACATTAGCAACATTAATTACTGCATTTACCTTAAAATAAGCTAGGAAACTGTACAGGACAGTTGTAACTAATAATTATCTGCAGTATTTGCGAAATAAATTTCAAACATTTCTAGCTAACTGTTTAGTATCACTAAAAAATACCCTCTAATAAAATTAAGCCACACGATCAAAAGGCGACTATTATATTTAGATGGTTTTTGAAATGCTTCCTGTTTCGGAAATAACTATAATTCTTCCTTATTTGCAGGCGTTTAGGCTTGCAAAAATACGGCCTGTTAGCCAGCAGGTGTGCAACTCTAGGTAATACCTAAAAAATAATTGTTACAAACCAATACTATCTGTACTTGGCGCGAACGCCAAGAATTTCAGTGCAAAATCTTACTCCAAGAAATTCAAATTAATCAAAAATGTGATTTTTGTTGCCTTTATTTTATCAAAATTGTGGATTTGCATTATTTTGTCTGTTAGTCAAATATTTTGAGTATAGTAAACTAATTTGACTATTAGTCAAAAAATATTTCCGAATAGCAATTGCGTAAACTGCATTGCATATATTGTACATGTGCATCTATTAATAAGTGGGTCGTTGTAATTTACATTTCAAATATACATGTAGATGAAAGGGAAACTTTATGACTGCACCAAAGGGTGTTGAATATGTAGTTGATTGATCATTCATAAACAACAGGGCATGCGTCAGTCCACAAAACTGGGCTTCCAGTGCCACACAGCGTGGGCTTGCGAAACTAGAATGTGGAATTGGAATAGAAGCGTGTGGCACATTTTAATACTATATTCTTTGTGCATCGGAAAAAACCATGGTGTTACTATCATAAATTTTGATTTATAATCACTGTAATAAAGAAGAAATGCTCTATATATTATACCAAATATTAACGATACGTTATGAATTTTCAATTTCAATATATTTTCAGCAAACAATTTTTGCTAAGAATTCGTTACATAAACTTAAAAACTGATTCCTTGAAAACAGCGCAATACAGATGAAAAAATAGGCCAACAGCTTACACACAAAGGACCTAAATTTATTGAATAACCACAAATTGTCTACCTAAAGCGATTTTAGTTTAAAAATTCTGAACGTTACAATGCCACTCCCCGTATTTTTCTTAATCATATACAAAATCTAAAATGTACATTTGTGATAGTATAATTATACATATTTATACAAAATCAAGTTGTTAGAATACCTTAAAATTATTTTGACACACCTTATCCAAATTTTTAGCTTGTAAGAAAACATAATAAAAGCAAGATTAGGGTTAAGTAATTAAATAATGTTTATAATTGCATTTTAAAAAGAAACAACTTCGTATTCTGCTAATAGAGGCATATTGAGACCATTTTTTAATAGTTGATGCTGAAAGGCTAGATCTATAAGGCGTCTTCAAGATTTTATAAGTTTAAATAAGGCCTTCAACATCAGTAGGAATGATTTTAACACAATAGCTCGTGCAGAAGCAATAACCAGAAACTTTCACTTCTCTAAAATAGCGATCCTTAAATGTTCACGAATACAGTCTAATGACTGACCGCTTGAGAAAAAATCTCTGTAACATAGAACAAAATCTCAAATATCTTGGTCAGGAAAGATCATTTCATCATAGGATTTATTAACGTTACTCAAAGGCTTTAGGTTTCTTAAGCATTCAACACTTTAAAATCGCTTCTCCATAAATTTTATGACTGATTGAATAAGTTCAGTTGGTATTGCAGAAATATCATGTGTGCCTGAAGCAAACTTGTTGCGCATCCAAGTTCGCCTCTGCTTGAAAATTAGTTCATGCTCATGATAAACATACGTATTTCCTTTTGCGATTACAGTTTTTTGAAATTTTTGTTCCCATCCACCCGCTAAACGATCTTAAAAAAGACCAGTAATGCGATTCAAAACTTTGCCAGTTTCAATCTAAAAAAACGTACGCTTAGAGGATTGAAATTTCTTGTGGAATCGCTTATAGACAAATAATACACCAGTAGCAACAACTAACAAAAAAAAATTGTTGTAGACAATAGTAATGGACTTAGAAATCCTCTTGCATCAGGTTCATAATTTTCAACAAATAGCAAATATTTAACAAGTGTCCTCCAATTTCACAGAATACTTATAAACATATTATGGGTAAATTCAGTCTATTGAAAATCATGAAATGTGAGAACGCTTATGAATTTTCTCAATTATCTGCCGCTGTTTGCTTCAGCTCTCTTGTTCTGATTGCAGATAATAATGCAATATTTTTCATAAATGACTACAGCTTGCTTAGCTTAAGAACTGCTTTTGAGAACTGATATCTATGCGTGATAAATTGATGCAATAAGCTGCGCACCAATCCTTGAGTAGAGGTAGCTCACGTGTAGAACTGTTACGTTTATCTTCAAGTTTTCTCCACAATCGATTCTCATCGCTTGAGTTTAAGTTTTCTACGTCAGTGACAATAGACGAGCAAGTGGCAAATAGTTCGTCCCATTGAAGAAGCTTCTGAAGATCAACGGCATTCTTAATAGCATTAAGAAATTCAGCTACACCTCTTTTAGATGGTTCCTCAAACCCAAGTAATAGAGAATGTTCATTGCTATCTTCTTGTACAGTTTTTAGCATGACAAATTCATTGTGGATTCTGCTACAGTCAGGAAAACCATCAACCCAAAGAGAAGCAGCCAAGCATGTTCTGAGCTTCTGCTGGAAATTATGTTGGTCAGCTTCTACAATGGTTGATAATAAGTCATAATATTGGGTAGGGTTGACGTATCTGAACATTTCAATTGTTGGAACAAAGTTGCTATATTGAGCATTCAGCTCAATATTCTTCGCCATAGCAAATGCAATTTCACGTGATGACCAAGTATACCACTCAGTGTCCCTTTCTTAACATCATTTTATATAGTGAGAAGAAACCCAGCTATCTTCCTTTTTAATTGAACATTGGTGTCGGAAAAATGCTGCGGCATGGAACCTTCCTTTTGGAATGATACAGAAAGGCTTTAAATTTTTGCAGCTTTTAAAACCATTTTGTGAGCTGGTGATTCTATGTGATTCTCTATTCACTTCACCTACATTAGCTTCTGTACATGTAGGAGGAACTTGATCGCTTTTTTTGAATTTTGTTATTGCACTTACATGTGAGATACTGATCTGCATCTAACAGGCTGTCTTCCTGATTTACTAAATGGTTAAATGCAGTCAGGAATGAAAGTTTCCTTTTTTACCAAAAATAGGAGGAATAGAAGATTCTGTAATAATATGATCCGTATTAGCAATACCGTCGACAAAAAATACTCTCTGCAGCAGTTTGTTGATACAACACCATCCCCTCTTGCTGACTGAGAACTACCAGGACTCTTCACCCACTTCAATAATGACATAACAACAAGTAATCTAACTAAAAGCAAAAGATATATCAAACTCTTGTATATAAATTATGTTGAGAAAATCCGTTGAATGACACTTCTGTTACACTAAAATAGTTTTTTAAATGTTAGATAAAATTTTATTTGGTTAGTTTAGGTAGGAAAATGATTATTAGGCAAACAGCATTACTACTTTATACAAAGTGCATGTAAGGGGCATGCGTTAACAAAACCTTTTCTCAACTTCAAATTTTGTCTTTTAAAGTGTTTCAATTTTACTGTCCATTAAAATGTTCCTACATTGCATATCACAATGAAGAGATTTGCAGAGCAATTGAAATTCATCATCATCATCATCATCATCATCATCATCATCATCATCATCATCATCATCATCACCAATATAGGCATTTCAATTTGATAGGAATTTCCATGCTTGGGCAAAGGCTTAAACGACAAAACAGCATCATTGATAGGCACATGCTTTTGGTGCTAAATTTAAATGCTTCCTAATATAGCCAACCATAAATTATTGCGGCCTTGCCAATTTTGTGAGTTTTAAGCCCTGGTATGCGTAGAGAATTATGTAAATATTAATCAAATTTGTACGTTAAAATCTGTAGGAAAATTTTACATAATTATTCATAACGAACCAGCCTTTAAAACAGTTGACTTCAATGGAATCAAGTTAAAAACACGCTACAAAATTTTAAGATTTTGCTTGTTTGCGTCCATCTTCATGTCCACTATGCTAATTAAATTGAGTATTTATTAGTGATAGCTTAAAAGTGATAGTTCAAATTAATAATTATGTTTTTCTTGTAAAAATGCAAAAAGTTTAGCATTGGTGATAGCTTAAAAGTGATAGTTCAAATTAATAATTATGTTTTTCTTGTAAAAATGCAAAAAGTTTAGCATTGGGGGTGCCAATAGTCATTTTCAAATAGAACTATTTCCATTTCCTAATGTGACTAAGCGTAAACCGCAAAAATCATTTGGGGTTTCTACACGGTTAGTCTTTTGACCATAGTCTATTATTCTGACTAGTCAAAAGACTAACTGTGTTACACCCCCTTAACATAATATATCTTGAAGTAACTACGATTATATAGAAAATAAATACATTTTAATACTATTATTACGTAAATTTTTTATAAAGCATAACTGAAAAATAAAAAATTTACGTCCATTAGTTATAAATTGCCTGTAAATATTAAATTTGTCAATGCCTTAACATATAATATACCTTTGAAAAATTTTTCAGATCCAGTAATGTTCTCTTTTCAACCGCTTAACTATGAATAATATGTTTATCTTTGTTATGATGCACATCATAAAAATAGATTCGTAACAATTTCCATGGATAGTGAAATCGACAAGAGAAATTTTATACCTGAAAAAATGAAAGTTACATGGTTACAAGTTGTAAAAGTTGACAATTATAAAAATTCTATAAACAACGTTTTGCGAATGACGTATAAACTAACCAATGATGAAATACGTCCAACAAATAACAAATTGGGTGTCCCCTATTCTTTAGCAATAGTTCATTCCTCTACACCAACAACCTCAACTTCACATTTTGAAGATGAACATTAAATGATGGTAAAATAGATTGCATCCATTTTCTTGGAGAATATAAGGAATGGCCTGTGCAATGGAGTGATTGAAACCTCCCTGGACTTAATTAGTAAACAAACGTTCAAAATACAACCGTTACAACAGATTTATCTAATGATCTTTTTAAAAAAGCCTTTAATTTTTTCTTAACCCCGAAAATTCAATGAGACCCGCTTGAAAGACGCTTTGTCATCTAAGGCAAATGTGTGGAGGAAGATTCTTAATATTTTTACATTATTTGCTAAGAGCTGAAAGAATCATTCAACTTAATACTTTTTTAAAGTCTAAATATTTAAGAATTAAAGATTTAAAGAACTTTCAATGCAAAGAACAAAAAAATGCTATTGAAGACTTCGGAAGAAAACATGACATCATCATTGATTTTTTGTAATTATATGCCTGATTATATTAATAATAACAATATATACATACATTTTCGTATATATTACAAAAAAAGCGATTGAAAGAATGGGATCTTGTTCAGATTGCAAAATAACATCTTCAAATGAGGATGAATCGTCTGAATCTAAATGCATCACTTTGTTGTCCCGTAGAGGCATCATGCATCCAAATGATGAGTTGGTTAAATATGTTAAAAAATGCTTTTTTATTATGAAAAGTTATGATGACATTATAAGCAACTGTTCCAATATTTCACTTTACGTTCATTTAATCTGCAAAAGGATATTTCTTGAAGATAATGACAAGAATTTCAATTTTTGGTGTGCGTATCAGTTTTATACTTTCTTACTCTAAATTTACTTCAATAGTCTACAGAAGTAAATAATTGCAAAAATTAACAAGCCCTGAATGCAATTAAACAGCCAAAACGAAAATAGTTTACTGTACATCAGTTTGTATTTTTTTGCATTATTTTTCAATATTTACAAACTAAAATGTATTTTTATTAAATTTTAATGTAATGTATGAAATATAAATAATATACAACTTGTCATAAGTTAATTTCCAAATCAACTTCGCAAATTGTGTAATACACGTCAGCCACGTTCTTTTGAGAAAGTGCTGCAGCTAATTTGGCAGTATTCTTCTGTAGTCAATGCTATCCACTTTTCCGATAAAGTGCGAGTATGGCCCGTATCTGTCTGCTCCTACGTTCAACATATTAGGCCTGAATTCAGCTGGTAATTACCAAGTAGTAATTCAAATGGTTTCAGCATGGATTAGGTCTATTAATTATTTAATTGGTTAAGCGAAAGGTATTCTACAGCAGCGTTTAGTTGCGGTTAAGGCCAAATATTTAAGAATTTATTGTTTTGTCAATTTAGTTCTGAAAATCGCAAATATGCAAGTTTAATATTTTAAACACTCAAAAAACCCGACAGAAAAAAATATTTGATTTTTGGAAACGAAAAAAAACGTTTGTGTCGCAGATCTTGATTAACAACTCCGGCCTATTGTTTAGAGTACTAACATAAATGTGTAAACAATAAAATTAATATTTGATACTCTATCATAGTATGCATTATGTCGCAGTAATTTTTGAATGCTTTGTTTTTAATAAAATTTTGAGTTGATCTTGAGCTTAATAGCAAAGGTTAGAACTTAATTGAACACTTTTAGTGTTTCATTAGCTCTGTTTGCAGACGTTGCTTTGTTTCATTGATCTCTTGCAATCGTCAGAAGAATATTGGTAACTAGGGATGAAAATTATTTATCTGTTTTGCCTTAAATGATGTAGAAATTGGTGTCATCTTTTAGCAATTTTTAATCTTGTATAAAAACACCTCTTTATAAATTTTTCACCTTGGTCACTTCGGTTTTCGTTGTTGGTTTTTTCAATATCTTGATGATTTCTTCTGTTATTCTTTTTTTCAAATAAGTTATCTGAGTATGTTTCAAAATGTTCTGGAAAAAGCCGTAGTTTCCTAAAATTGGAAAATTGTTGCATTAATGGCATGTTCACATCTGAAGCATATTTGATATGTTTGATCAAATTATGACATGTAAGATGGTGCTCTTTGCCACAGCGCCAAAGTTTTGAAGCAGTGGATTGCGTCACAAGATTTTTGGCTGCTTGAGAACTGGCCGGGAAACTCTCCAGACCTCAACGTCATAAAAAATTGCTGACATCACATCAAAAACTGTCTGAGGACGATCTGAAGGAGCAAATTAAAGTGGTATGGTGCACAGAGATTACTGATGATTATTGCAGAAAGCTGGTCGAGTCAATGTCAAATCTCATTGCTGCGTGATTCGCCAATAATGGCGGACATACAAAATATTAGTGAGTTTTTCTGAATTAACTATTGACTCTCTACACGGTGTTATCATATTGTTTCTACATTGTGTTATTATATTGTTTCTACATTGCGTTTTTTAGTGTAAAATACAAAAATTTCTAAATTTGGAAATTTTTCCCAAACTTTTGGCCAGTACTGTATGTTCTGTGATTTGATTTACAGTTTCCTTAATATATATATATATATATATATATATCTGCATCCATCCACAAAGACTAAACTCACAATACAGACGACAAATCAACCCTGAAATCACTGATAACAAACAAACATTTCCACGTTTAAATTTATTTTCAACCATTAAAGTTATATTGTTTTTGTTAATTGAAAAAACCATTTTGACCCGCCTAACTTAAAAATAGAATATATTGATTTTAAAAATTTTATTTCAATGTAACGAAAAAGTTGTGAACAAAGTTGTAGGCATGAACGCTATAAAATATGTTGTGAATCTTTTAATTTCCAAAAAATTGTAAAAAATTTTGTAATTCGTAATGCTACTTTAAACATTTGGAGCATTAAGCCTGTTCTTAAGTTGCAACGCGTTAAATAAATCATAATAATATCATAAAACATAAAAACTATTACCTGTCCTTCAAATTCAATTGAAGCTTCATGAGCAGGTGGTATTTCCATTGCTTAAGTACTTAAGCCTAAAAAATGTATTATTATTGTAAAGGTGCAGTGTAAAAAATATTAGAGTAGTTATCTTACATAGGAACAGCATTTGACGTATACCCGAATTTATAGATTCATCCAGCACTTGTCAGGAGTGAATGATGAGTCGCATCGTATATATTTGCATGGCTAAATATGTCAGGCATTGTCTCAGCTAAGAAAGCTTGATTTAAGATTATTTGTATTGAAGGGCATAGATGAAAACCTATTTTAAATGAGTTTCTTACACATATTTAAGAATCATAGCAAAAGGATGTAGGGGAATATCGTCTTATATTAGAAAGATGGTTTGGGGATATGCAATAATAAATATTAAAGCAATATAATTTCTTATTCCAAAAATCAATGAATATAGTAAGGAAAAGAAGCCAGTCAAAAGTTTAGTATATGATGGAGATGAAATCAGGAGTGTGCATCCTGATTTTTAAATTCCCTGTTTCTTGTATGTTTCAGTCGAAAGATTCTTGAGCAAAGAAAAATTTGCTCCAAATGAATTTCGCTTATGTAGCTTAAATTGCTAATATTTTCGTAGAACCTACAGTTGGAAATTTTGCTCAATTTTTAAAATTGACTTTTAGTGTAACTCAGTGCATTAATATGTATACTCAATGACGTTTATGAACACTTATAGAACTAGACCATTCACTTTGAAATTTTTCTTGATTGCAATAATTAACTTTAAAAACAGTTTTTTCCACATATTCAAAAAAATTCTCCAAATCCATTAGGATATTTGAAAATCGTGAGCTATGTACACTTCGGTCAATAATTCTGGTTGAATGATATGCACTAAAGTGTATTGCTCTACAATAATTACTTGAAAATTGTAACCAATTTTGATTGAAAATTGTGGCATTTTGAAAAAATTTAAATTTTTCCATACCAAATATTGAGGTAACTATAAAGTTTTGAGCCCATGAAATAAAAAATATAATTTACCTATATCTGTAAATATAGATAGACCTTAGAAAATAGAAAAATATTCATTGAATGTCTTTGCATCAGTTCAACAATATATTCTCATCATTATCAATGTCATTAGGAGTAACATTGTGGAATTTAGATGTGTGAAGAACAACTTTAAAACGTGTAATGAGTTTCCCGTTAAATTCAAGATTTTTTAAGCACCGCGACTATTAGGCAAGAATAACAATTGATTCAGCTAAGCAACTGCTAAGCAATTTTCTAGATCAATTTGCATGTTTTTTCTATGCAATTCTAATCCTTTGCGCCACGCAACTATTGCCTATTAAAAATCTTAGTGTATAGTGTAACCCAATTGAGGAATTCAGAACTCAGTTCTGAGAACTGATTCTTTACAAACTTAAACTTTGCTTTGAAGGGGATGTCGCATATGATTATATCGTCTGCATGTATCTTGTTAATTTGTGTGCATGTATTCCCACGTAAATTATATTGTTAATTTTGCTTGATATGAATAAATGTGCATCTTATTTTAGATAGCTTTTATAAAGCACGTCATTAAAAAAGAAATTTCATGAAAAAATCAGTTAAATAGACAAAATGGAACAGGATATTTTCTTTGATATAATGTTAGAAAAACAATTAAATTAAATATACACACAAGTGCATATATATTAATGAATTTTGCTCATGTAACGAACGTGAAAGGCTTAAAACTAAATAATGGTTTACACAGAACTGAATCTGTTCAATATTAAAACAAGAACTTAATGTGACTTTGAATGAATTCAGTAAAGTTTGAGTTTAAATATTGTACCAAATAGTTCAAAAATCACTAATGAATCATTGGCTGCAAATATATGAAGCGGGAATTCTTTTATTTCATATTCTTGGTAGTTTTCATCAGCTATCTTCTTAATTTTTCTCAATTGTTTTCCGTTGGTTACATCAAATATTGTTAGAGACATATCTCTACATCCTGTGATTAGAACATTTTGAGATAGAAATGCACAACCCAGGTATTCAAAGCTCTCTGAATTACCAAACGAACGTAAAATTGCTTGAGCTTTAAATGAAAACAAATGAATTTCTTATGCAATATTTAAAACAACATGACAATTCTCTAGATGCGAATAAAACAAAATTCCTGCAAGGACTTGAACACAAGGATTAAATTTTACCAACATCACAAAAA
Organism: Hofstenia miamia; assembly: GCA_900660155.1. Lineage (NCBI taxonomy): Eukaryota > Metazoa > Xenacoelomorpha > Acoela > Hofsteniidae > Hofstenia > Hofstenia miamia. The sequence continues at coordinate 1,165,830 of CABFPE010000178.1, read as the reverse complement.
GGAATATTAAATTGTTTTGATTCTGTTAACTCATCGTCTACCTCTATTAGTTTACAAGTAGGTGTATAAGAGCGAATCAATAATAGTAAATTACCATTTGGTAGCTGTGATAAACAATTGCCATAGAATGAACAAGAGGAGAATGCAAGGCTAAATTTTCTAGTGCTACCATTTTTTAAAGTTTTATTAATAAAGTATTTGCCTTTTTTGTTAATTATTGAATAAATCTCATCCCATTTATTATCATAAAAAAAGTTTTCCAACTTTCCTTCACTTGGATACCTTGCTAATAATTGACATTTCATTGATTTTTCACAATAAAATGCTTTCTTCAAATTATTTCTAAAAGATAAATCAATATTGTTCTGAACCAAAAATTTAATTTTTTCTTTTTGAAAATTTCTAATATAGGAATGGACATGTTCTTTTATATCACGTTCATTAGAAGTGTTTGAAATATATTCCGATAATTTAGCTTTCACAAATTGTAGTCCATTCCTTTCTTTTTGATTATTGACCTCTGCATTTATGTCATTCACATCATAATAATCCATTTTATAGAGATCAATATCGCTAGATTCTATTAAATATGATAGAATCTCTTCCAATTTCGCTGATTTCACCATATTCTCTTCAATAATATTAATGATTTCCTTTTGGGTTGTAGTCATTTCATTTCTTTGTTTCTCATAAGCCAAATTTGCTTCATTGATGACAAAATCCCGCCTTTTGCATGCAAGCAAGTCAAGCTCTTTGAAGTTATTTTTAAAATGCATTATGTCTTGCTTAGAATTTTTCATGTCTCTTCTCAATTGTTCTATTTGTTTCTTTATATTTTTAGCATTATTTTTAATGTCACAGCTGAATAATTCTGTTTGTTCTTCAATTGTTCTGAAATCATGTCCAGAATGAGATTGAAGTATGCAATTTGCACAAAACAATTTCTTGCATTTAGGATAATTGCAAATATATCTCAGTTGTTCAAGGTGTTCCTTGCAATAGGGAGTGTGCTGTGAAGCTAAGGAATACAGAACATGATTCTTGTGATTCAAGCAACACTTAGTGCATGGAACTGCTTTGCAATCTTTGCTAATATGAACTTCATTTATCTCAGTATGTTTTTTACATTCTTCACAGCAGCTAAAACGATTTGGTGCTTCTTCAAATGACTTGTAAAACGTAACCAACTCAGCTGTTCGAAAGTCATCTTTTATTGCATTCGCGTCAGTTGGCATATTACATAAAGGGCATTTAACTGAATGTTTGTTTCTTACCGATTGTTCAATGCATTCCATGCAGAAAGAATGAAGACAGCTCAAGATCATAGGCTTTCTATAAATTTCTGCGCAAATAGAACATTCTATCAGTTCAAGGAAATTGTCCATTCTCACAACTTTGCTGAATATTTACAAGAACAGATTTACCACGCAATCGCCATTGTTGCTATAACAATGTTTTCATGCATTTAATGCCAAATTTTCAGCAAAATGCAAAACGACATCTGTATTTGTTATATTTTAATTCAACGCAAATAATATGAATATTTAGGATTGTTTCTATATGATACTGTTTATCTATTTCGGGAATATATACCTATTGCATGATGATTTAGCGACTTAGAAATTCAAGTTTGAAAATCAGCAAAAAAAACGCGCGTGCTCTGTATATTTTCATAACTGGAAATTTTAATATTAAAATTATTTTTCCAAATACACTTTGCTCATATAGAAGGTTAATCAGATTAAAATCCGATTAAATATTTCTATCTTTGATTTTGAAAACATAATTGATTACAATGATTGCGATATTACAAAACAATGAAATAGTGGAAAAAGTTTTAAAATTACCATTGAGGATAGCATAAAACTGCAGCGAGGACAAAACTTATTCCCGATATATGTATATTTTTCGGCGATAACGTATCTTAAATCACATTCTATAATCTTTAATACATAAAATATAGAGTGTATTTTCGCGGGCTTACACATTCTATTTTTTACTACAATCTAGAAGATCAGCTTATCCATCAATTAAAAACTTTGCATATTCACCAAAATGAGAATGCTGCATTACAAACTTCAAGTTCAAGATGAACAACCTATTAACAAACAAGAAATTTGCGATAAAATTTTGTTGTTTCCTGACGAACATGAACTAGTAGTCGATGGGAAGTCGCGATACAATTGCCCTGGCTGTGCAGTGCGCTATTGTCATTGACACTCTTATAAAAGTGGATTTCAGTGCTTTGGCTGGTGTTTGGTGTGAATAGACTGCGATTGATTTTGCAATGTTACTCAGAGCAGTTTTTCCTTCTGTTCCCAAAGCGCCACATTGTGTAACAGCAATAGGCACAAAACGCCAAATTAGTTCCATGCATTTCATATCATTTTGTTGTTGTTTTCGTTCTTCAGCATTTTCCAGACATTGATAGGCCGACATGCTCGCTCCTGTAATGAAATTATTGTTGAGCGGAATAACGACGGTAATATCAAACGCGGCTGACAATGCCAAGACTTTATGTAGGAACAAGCACATCTGCTGCTCTTGTTAGGGTGTCTTCCTTGTCTAGTCCAGCCCTCGGGTCAAGGATGGGGATCAGTGCAGCTCTCTAGCATAATTCGTGAATAATATTCTGAATGATAATGACTACATCTGGTCCACGCTTGCAGATTATTGCATAGTGTCCAAATGGGTTCAATCTCTTCTGAGAAAAGAATGGACACTTTAAGCCTGCATTTGCCAGCTGAAGACCAAGTCCTAGCTTCACAAGAGCCTGAAACTTTACTGGTTTCAACCTCAGGCTTTGGCCTGGAGCTGATAGCCAATCTGACGTGTTCGATACAGAAATTAGGCTTGCAAAATGAACAACCATTTTCATGCCAATGGGTGACTGGCACTAAGTAGAAGGGAAAATTTGAAAACTATCTAGCGCCATTTTCAAGGGGGATATATATATATATATTTATACATATATATATATATATATTTTTAAGATATCTATGCGCATGTTAAGTATATTTTGCCCATTCAGACGTTGCTAAGTAAGTTATTAGTACTGCTATAGATCCTGGGTGACAGGGGAAATCCTCCTGGAAGTAATAAATGAACTATGAAATTTTCAGTTGTATAAACGAAGGAAATCTTTTCAGTGGTGGAGGTATACATAAATATATATATATATATATATATATATATATAC